>JAVQJF010074936.1:0-89454 GCA_036023855.1 Gadopsis marmoratus
GTCAGGAGTGTAGTAAATGGGACAGTCAAGCAGCAAGAGTCACAGTTCATCATCATCATCATCATCATCATCATCATTATCATCATCATCATCATCATCATCACTGTCACCACCATTATGATCATCCTCCTCATGGTATCATAATATTAATTTTCATCATTTAACTTTTTCCTCAAGCTAGAAAATAATTTACATCACATTGTTTTTACTGACTTTGGAGACCACAAACATTCCAGCAACACACTCTAGGATTAAGGGTGGGTAACAATCAGAAAAGCATGACTTTTTGCATAGTATTAAATGAACAAAGACATTGAGTTCTTTATTTACAATTATTGTATAGATAAAAAAAATATCATAAAAACAAGATGAACACGTAAATCACTTACCCATAAATGGCTAAGTATGCCAAAAAGATATCTGTTGGCATTTCTCTTTTTCTTTGTTCCACAAACTGCATGCTGCTAAATACAGTACATCGAGGCAGGTGAGAGTATATTGCAAGAAGTATCATTGATATCATCATTATCATCAGCATCATCATCATTGTCAGTGTCATCGTCAACATAATTATTGGTTGTTACAACACGTGGTATCATTTGGATGTAATCACGATGTTTTGAAGTGTTTCTGACAGGAGCAGTGATTGATTACATACAGCCAAACAACTGTGTCGGCAGTATGACTCGTTGTGGTGCATGATGGTAGATGCAGTCAGGAAGAGTTCCTGTTTTCACACCAGTCCGCATGGAGTTTCTGTCCTCAGTGGACTCATTGCTGTATTTACAAAGATTATGTTTTAAACTTGTCGTCTGTGCGTCCTCTTAAAGCTGAATGTCCTCCTGCATGTAAAAGCGGTTTGAGAATGTTGGCTTAAGTCTTTTTTTTTTATTATCATCATTATTCAAAATGCTGTTGTTGCTGTTATGTTTTGTTTATTGTTTTGAATTTTTTTCAGACAAATAAACAAATAAACTGTCAAGTTAAAAATGCTGGAAAGGAAACAAAATAAATCAACAGCTTCTAAGCAAAATATTAGAATCCAGACAGGTTTTTTTTCCAACTTAAATAAGACAGATTTTATTCAAATGGTCCATGTTACTTTTACAACACGCCTGAGCTGACTGGTAAAGCTTGTGCACCCTCTCCATATGGACGGATCGACTGGGAAATGACAGAGGAGGATGATATAAAAAAGAAAAAAGAGAACTGCTCAGATAGATGATTGTATTTACTGTAGTAGTGTATAGGATTTTTTTTAAAAGTAGAAAAATTGTCAATTTTTTCAAGTTGCATAATGAGCCTATCACGTCATGCTTGCCAATGACTTCGGTTAGTAATAGAAATAACAATAGTACAGGCTAGTTAGGTGGCCTTGTCCTTCTGAGTGCAATAAAACAGGGTAAATGTGCCTTCTTCATGTGGCTTCACTCTGGTACTGTCTGATTGGTCAAAGCACAATAAATAGTTTACGACTAGTGAGTAAGTTGAGATGCTAGTGTACTGTATATTCTGTGACGGCAGGAAGACAAGCTTGGTTAAAACACACAAAAGCACATCTAGAATTACACCACAGAAGTTTTCATTCATAACCAGATAGTGCAGAAAAGGATCATCTGTTTTATATATATAGAAAAAGAGTCAAAGCAACGTTCCATTTTTGTTGTAATTTGTTGATTTTTTTTTGTCAGTTTTTTCCTTCTTTTTTTTTCAGATGTTAAAAATGCCAACAGCATTGTGGTGCTGCGTGTGTCCCTCTACTAGAGGAAAAAGAAATAGTTTAAACCCAAAAAATAATAAATCTAAATTAAATAAAAAATAAACAACACAATATATTCAAAATTTTAAACAAAAACAAAAGCAAGTCTGATTTCCGTGGGGCAAAGAGAAGCCAAATATAACTTTGCAGATTTCTAATATGACTCGATTGCAGCCTTTTCGATGGTCAGACATATTTTTAAAACATCAAGTCCTTTGAAGAAGCAGGTTTATCTATAAGACAGTTCACTGTAAAGGTCCTGATATCAGCCTTTGACTCGAGCCCTGACCCCAGGCCAGCGCTGAAGCACAGAAAAAAGGAGAAGAAGAAGAAGTAGTGAAAAAAAGAATTAAATATTCCCCCTCTGTCACGAAAAGGAGGCCTCCGTTTAGAAAAGGCAATCCATTCCAACTTGATATCCCAACAATCATATAGAGTAATACTAAGATTCCACATTTACTACGTATCCCATTATATTTTGGTTTCTTTATGTTTGTCAATCCTCTAAAAATATCTACAATATTTGAAAAGATAGCAGGCAAATTCCAGCGCATGGTTTTTCAGTAATAAAACACCAACACAGCTCTGGTCCTTCTGAGCTTCAGCCTCGCCTCTCTCCTTCTAGAAACCAGGAAGTTTATCTCTACGAGGTTGTAAACAAATTACATTCTCTTTAAGACATAAATAAGTCAAAGTATTTTGAGCCATTGAAGCAGGAACAAGGCAACATGCCGACAAACAAAGATAAACTCTCTCTAAATATATTTATATTTATAGAATATATCCCATAAATGCTATCATCATCATTATTATTTTGCATTCCTCTTTTCGGACAGGTGCAAAACTACTGTGCAAGTTGAGCCCTACCACCGCGTTACACATTTCCGTTTATGGATGAAATAAATTTTTACAGTCGGGTATATGTTCATGCCACACAGAAGAGGGAACTTTGCAGGCCAGGAACTCATAGAAGCTGTCTTTAAAATAGTAGTCCGCCACGAGGCCGAGCCCATCAGAACGAAAGAACTCCAATAAAATTAAAACCCTTTTAAATAAAACTTGGGTAATGTACATTCATGCAGGAGCAACAATAATAATAACAATAATAATCAGAATGAGAATCAGAATAATAACAATGTTTTTCAATTTAATTTAAACTATTATCAGTATTGACAATGTTATTGTTGCGGAGAGGGAGTGTAAGGGGAGTTTAGAGTCTGTCCTGTTTTGTGATTTTCACTCCAAAGCAGTGTATCCCTCTTCATCGTCGTCCTCCCGGTGCCACTAAAGACACAGTTCATACATATGTGCAGTCAGCGACACGCTAATACAGTACATGCTAACACGCATATAGTCATACACACCACCACTGCCACCACCGTACACATACAACCACAAAAGCAGGATGGCTGTTACGTTTTGTGGCTTTGTTGCGCTTTTTTGATTGTATGTTAAGTATGTTTTGCTTTTCACCTTGCCATATTACTTTAGATTTTCTCCATTTCGAGAGGCGTGGAGAGCTGTAAGAGCTCAAGGTTAAGGGGAAAGATGACGATTTTTGCCACAGGACCTGCCCTGTGAAGGTGCTAAATGGGGGTTGGGGGCTGGAGAGGAGAATTGGGTTGGACTGAGTTAAATATTGGGGGCGACAATGTGTAAGGTTGCAGTTAAAGGTGTGGAGGAATTGGAGGAGGTGCCCCCCCAGACTGCAAGGACATGACATTAGAGGTTAAAGCTGAAGTTAGGATCAGGGTTAGAGGCTGGTCTCCAAGCTGTGAAGTGGGCTGGCAGGGCTGGAGGAAGCGGCTGATTTACTGGTGTCGATGGTGAGATTGATGCCACTGTCGATGGCGTTGTTATTCTTGTTAGGGGACGAGGGCTGGCTGGAGTACTTCCCCCTCCTCCGAGCAGAATCATCGTCTGTGTCGTCGATGAGGGGGATGTTGGGCGTGGAGTCTTCTATCCTAAACTCGGGGTGTGTCATGAAGTTGTGGATGGATGATCTGGAGTCTGGTTTTTCCAGGCCTTCATAGAGGGAGCTACGGAATGCATTCACAACACGGATCTGCCGTAAAAAAAAAAAAGGGAGGAAAGAGAAAGAAAAAAATTATGAGAGGCGATGCCAGAGACAAAATGGAAGGGTTGGAGGGACCCTTGGGATCAGAGGAAAGAGGGAAGTGGGAGAGAGAAGGGACGAATGGGAAAGGGAGAGCCTCTAAATTGAGCATAAAGAGGTGAAGGAGGAAAAGGTGAGGGAGCAACAAGAGAAAAGTCAACTGCAGTCTGTGTTCTGCTTTCACAAGATGACTACAGTTCACAAGTCACTCAAGTTTGGTGTGAGAAAAGCCGTGAGGAACAAAAAAACAACACAACAAAATCATACATTTCAAGAAAAACAAATACCAAAGCAACACAAACGCTCGTTGTAAGTATACGCTTTAGTCCAATGTGCTGTATACCTAGAAACAAGCCATGTTAATTAATGGAATGCTCACAGAAAAAAGTAAAGGAGAATATCACATGCAAGTTTGAAGAAATCTGGTGGACGAGGTCAGTTAGAAGGAAGGAGGTTAGATCTGAGAGATCCAATCAGGTGGTTTAAAAACTTCTGGAGGTACCAGAGCACAGTCTGGGACAATATCCACACAGACTCTGAATGGGACGCACACAAACACACACACAGGGTGGGTAAAGCATGGTCCCAAACAGGGCAATGGAGAGAGTCAAACTCAAGCCTGCATGAGGAGGCTGGTTCAACAGAGCATTGCCAGACTTCCCAAAAAAAACCCACAACAACAACAAAAAAACAACCCCAGTGGCATTTAGACAGCAAGCGAACACAGCGAAGACACAGGAAGTAAAGAAGAGGTAAACACAAACTACATGCAACAAGACAACAGGACGGTGAAGAAGTGGACACCGGCACACAGACATTTAACACAAAACACATGGATGAGAATAATGAAAATAACAATACTTTTAAAAAGCATGTTGTCAACTCCATGCATGTCTACGTAAACACTCAAGTATAGGCCCCAAACAACTATGCAAACCTTTAGTGAGGATAGTAGTGTCTGTATGTCACGAAAATGGCGCTGACATTTAGGATCTACATGCAGTATTTCATAACGAAATTGCTGGTAGTTGTATCGATAACAAAAGGATTATTCCGTGTGAATGTATTTTCACTTTTAAGGAGCTGAAGCTATAAAAATATAATGTTTATTACAGCATATAACATGTTTATGCTACAGAAATACATGTCTAACATGTATTTAAATGCCAATTTTCTAATGTTAAAATTGTGAATAAAACTATTTAAATTGTGAGTAAAACAATACTTGTGAATAGTACAAGAGTAATAAAAATATAATTATGTATCAGCAGACTGCAACTAAAGAAAACGTTTTGAATTTATTATGTTTATTATAAAATGTCTGAAAACTGAGAAAAATTTACAATTTCGACAACAATCCAAAAGCAATTAATTTATGTTGATACAAAACAGTGAGTCCTCACGTTTGCAAAGCTGTAACTTTATCAACTATCAAAATGTTTTACACATCAATCATTTTAGCCCAAAATATTTTCCAATTAATAAATACCCCCAAAAATATTAGTATAATAACATTATAGTTTTTTCCCATTTTCCGTGGGAAGTTGTACTAAAGAAAATGCTGCTTTGCCCTTATATATAATTAATAAATAATAATATGTTATACACCCCAGTGTAATTAAAAATGACAAATATATTACGATAGGTTAACAGTGCAGAAAGCCCACAAAGACATTAAGTCCTCAAATGTGTGGGTATACTGTATACTATATACAGTACATATTGTAGTAGCAGGGTATAAGGAAACAAAACAGATAAAAAAATAAATAAGAGGAGCCTGTCTGGATGAGTGCATGTGACAAGATGTCTAACAAGTAACACTGATGGGATGTCAGAAAAGGGTGGGGGGTTGATTTACGTCGCTGGTGCTGCACAGGAGCTATGTACGTAACTATGGCAACATGACAGCCAACTACACCGACAGTATGAAGCGACAAGACGGAATGAATTATTGGTACAGTAGTGTTTTATGTTGATTCTCCTGTCCCCTCCATTCCTGCCCACAGACCCTAAGCAACCGTAAGAGTTTTACATTTGATTTTCACCAAGTAGATAGACTTTAGATAGAGTGCATGTGTGTGTGTGTCAGTGTAAAGCAGAGAGAAAGAAAGAGAAGATGGAGGTGGACACCTCAGTCTCCCCTTTTGGGTAGATCTAGTCACAGCATTTGGGACCCCCATTTGAATGAACATTATGGAAAGCTTGCAAAGTGGCTATGGTAGGGTTTTTTAAAGTAGCCCTCCTTTATGTTTTCTTGTCATTGCTGATGACGTGTCAGCTAGAGAATACATGAAACATTGCAACTTATACTTGAATGTTTACCCAGCACCTTGGTGAGTTGATTGGAATTAGTTCATATTAATGTCTGTCAAGACATAAAAATGGAAGGATTGGAGGATGGCATGTTGGATGGGGGATGGGGGATGAGCAGAGGGAGACAAACTCACAACCTGAAATGTCACGCCGTGGGTATCACCCTTTGTCCTGCGCTCCTAGCACTCTGAGGAAACAAACACACATTCACCAATGAGAGGACAGTACACCCAAGCATGGGAGGAGATATCAAGATGAATTTGAATCCAGTATGAACAGAAAAAGAGAGGAAATGAAAAAAGCAGATTGTGAGAAAGAACAAAATAAGACAAATCTTCAGAGATGCCAACCCCAAAATAGAGTGTGTCGTGGTAAATTGTTTTAAGAATAACAAGCCAGACAACGTCTGGACAAAAGTAACTTTTTTTTCATGACATGATGGCACCCCTGAAGCAAAGAGAGCAGAGAAGCAGACTGACAGAGTTCTGACTCACGGCCAGTAGGAGGAGGAGCAGTAGCAGCAGTAGTGCTTGTAGGAGAGGAAATAGCATTGGACAAGGACACGTGACTAGGACTAGAAACATTGGTTACATCCTGGGTCTGGCTGGTGGTGGAGGATTGGCGTCTCAGAGCCCCCGCCCCCTGAAAGGAGGTGCCACTCTTGAAGGTGTTGACTACATCAATCTGTGGGAGGAGAGCAGGACAGAAGAGGACAAATGGCTGCTCAGAGTGACAGAGAACAAATGGCAACACAGGCTGACTGGTTGGGTGACTTTGGTGGTAAAGGGAGTACGATGGGGTTGGGGAGGGGGACAGCTAAAGGTCAGGGTGTAGTATCCCCTCAATGAAATGCTGAATTTGACTCAAAGGGTTAGTTCAACCAAATTACAATAAAATCATAGTCTTTTACCTCATCTCAAGATTTCTGCCCACACCCAAATACAATGGAGGTAAATGGGGTTTTAATCGCTGTGCTCGCAGCATTGACAAATACATTCAAAAACCTCTACAGCAATGTGTCTTTCCATAAACAATGTCTGACCCTACTCTACAAATAATCCACAGACCTCAGTGTCTTTAATTGGATTACTTTGAACAGAGGAAATACAAAAACTGAGAGACAAAAGAAAATTGTCTCAGACACAAAAATCTCCAAACCTAAACAAATAAAACCCAAACTATCTGTATGGCTAGTTACCATATGAGGTAAGAGAAAAAAAATTGTGAGACTGAAATCAAATCCAACACTCAGGCAAAACTGTCTTGAAATTTCACAGTGATAACGGTGTGCACAGCTGGTCACAGTGAGAACAATTCAGTGACTTTGTCCAGTTAGAAATTAACCCAGAGATTTGACTGTCAATATTCCACAGGTCCGCACTGGCAATCGCCTCAGTCCAGCGAGAGAAAGCTGCTTCTTCGTGTACCTAAATAAATCATCTAGAGATAAAATAACTGTAAGGCTGTTATTGACTAACATGAAAAACACATAGCATACTGTAGACTCGAACTTCTTTTTAAGGGTAAGCTTCTCAGGTAATGTCTGAGGTGGTGCGATTTATTATATGATGATGACAAACATACAGTAACTGACTAAACAAAACCTTACATTTTTGTTGTTAAGTAAGGAGACAAGGTTTTTTGAAAATCCTTTGCATAAATCAAAATAATGTATTCTTTCTTTCAGGCAGAATCAAGCAGCAAAAAATGAAACAGCAAATCGCAACATGACCACTGAACTTGTGTCTTCCTCATGTCTTCACCTGAGTCTGAATGCGGTTGAGTCCTCTGAACCAGAGGATCTGTCCTCTTCTCAGCTCCCTCTCTGCATGGTCAATCTCCTCATTGTCTTCATTTACGTCCTCCTCTGGTAAGTCATCTTTCTGAGTTAACTGGCCTGCCCTCCGTAGGAAGCGCAACCTGCTATTGGGTATGGTGGATATCACCTAACCCATAGAGAAAACAGAGCACTGTGGTCACAAGGCAAGGTGACAAGCATACAGTACAGTAGAGATACACTGAGGAAGACAAAAATATGGTACACTACAATCAACGCAAGAAAAAAAGCACAACGGGAAAATAGAAAGACAGAGACACAGACGATGTTGCATGTTACCTGTCCCCAGACAAGCTCTCCCAGCCCGAGGAAAATACACCACAACCACTTTTCCAGGTCTAGAGGTTGACAGCTGAATGGCTTCCCTCCTAACTGCACAATCACAATCTACACAAAGCAGAGCAAGAGCCATGAAAATACATGAAGAGAAAAACAGAAAATGACTTTCACTTATGAACTCAAAAATCCTTCAACTGTTCAATTCAATTTGACATGCCCTATCTAAGTATGATTAAAAAAAGTCATTTGCATCTGCTTACCTGCATAGCAAAGGTGCCTAAAACAATAGAGCAGAAGATGGGGTTCCTGAAGATCCCTTCGAAGACGTTCCTCTCTCCGTGGATTTTGCGGGCATTTATCTCGTTAAAGAGCTGCATCATGACAAAGGAGTTGAAGATGATGGTGTAGTGCTCAGATGGAGGAGCGTGGAGAGGAGCTTTGCGGCCGCTGTCAATGTCAAAGATCTGCTCACCTACAGGGGGAAGAAAATAGACAATTAGTATGATGTTATTAACTTTGAACCCATATTGCATCCTATCATTACGGTGTAGAACTCCCTGATGTATCGCAGAGCAAAGTTATAGTCCGTACCAACAAAAAGCAGAGTGAAGATGATGATAAGCTGATAGATCCCGTGTCCGAGAATGTTCTTTGTCATGGTGCTGGAGATGAGAGGCTTGTTGCGACCGTATGGCCTCCTCTTCAGCAGAGACTCTGTTGGAGGCTCTGTCGCCAGGGCCAGAGATGCAAAGGTATCCATGATCAGGTTCACCCACAGCATCTGCACTGCCTTCAGGGGAGAGTCCTGGGGAAATGAAACGGAAATTGCAATTAAGAACCAATAACTTCAGTACAACCAATGGAGGAAAGCAACTAATTACAGAGTTCTTTGCTTCTGTAACTGATTAACTTTTTCCACACACCTGTATTTCACTATCTTCTAAAATATGCCATTATCTTGCTAGATATTTCATTAAATATTGCACTCAGCAGCTATTGAATTACAGAATAGACCTCAGTAATGCTAATATAACGCAATCAAGAGGATGTTCCATTACGCCCTCTGTTGTGTCGATGATGGAGTTGTTGTGGAAGGTTGCGTGAAGGCCTGCTCCTTGCAATATGTATCAGCCACCACAAAACTTGGAAATTATGGAAGCAAGTGAAGCTTCATACTTTTAGAGTTATGGTTGATTTTGAGCCCAGAAAATATGGTATGAGGTCTACCGTATGCAAACTGGGGACATTTCCTGGGCCACCAGAGCACCCCTTGCGCTGGTGCTGGTTTTTAAAGGTCTTTTGTGGCACTATCAGTCAGACCACATGCAACCCAACAAGTCATGACAATCTAATAATATTGATATAATAAAATATCTTTTATTACTCTTCATCCCTAGCAAACATTTTACCAGAGTCGCAAGGTGCTAACAATCAAAGTTTTATATGCTTGGCTGTATATATCTAAATCTATTTACGCATTGTTGTTAAATAACATTCATTAGTTTAAACCTGTGTTGTGATATGTGTGTTATTTTAATTGTGACAATATGCTGAGTTGGTGCTTATTATGTGCTTCTGTTTGAGGCTGTGTTTTCAAGACTTGGAAGGTGATGTTCCATAATTGCTCATGCAAAGCTGTTCGTCTACCCCACCCCACCCACATGCAGATACAGTCACATGTCCATACACTCTCACACACACAACCCTCTGACCTGTGTGATGCAGGCGCCAGTGAAAGCCACTATGACGGCCACAACGTTGACAGTAAGCTGGAACTGAAGAAACTTGGAGATGCTGTCGTAGACATTCCGGCCCCACATTACTGCCTTGACGATGCTGCTGAAGTTATCATCAGTCAGAATGATATCTGACGCCTCCTTGGCAACATCTGTACCAGCAATACCCTGTAGGGGTGCAGAAACAGTCCAGTCAGATAGAAAGTAAAGAAAGGTTTGCTAGTACACAGTTATGGTGATTCTAAATTTATTTATCATCTATTTCATCATACTGCACTATTCCTCAACATGAAAGCTGTCTAAATCAATTCTGCAGCTACTGGACTAAACTGGACTCTGGACATGAATCAGCTCTGATGGATAATGGTGATGCAGACTAATTAAGGAGTTAGTGTGTGTGTGTGTGTGTGTGTGTGTGTGTGTGTATGTGTTGTGTTGGTGGTTTGATGAGGCTCCATATTTATGGGAGGAGCAGGACAGCCTTCCTGATATTCTGTCATGCTTTATGAGTTACAGGACAAGGAGCAGGGTGCAGCACCTCATAAACAGTAGTGAAATAGAGATTATGATTGCGTTTACGAGGAAAATAAACACACAAATTTGATTATAAATTGTTGTGAGGCTGATCTTAAGTGCATTTATTGTCACCATAGCCAATTAAACGTGCCAAGTGGAGTTTTCTTGTAAACAAACAAAGGTTTATATTCAATGTTACCAACCAATTGTGTATCCTTGAGGTCTGACAAGTGTGATTAATGCTTTCCTTCCTTATAAAACATTTACAAAGCTGATTTTTCTTAAAGGTTTGAAACCTGAATTATTTACGTCCATGTTCACTAGCTTGCAATCATATTCTTCCCTTTCTTTGCTGGGTATTGCTGCGTTTCTTGGTGCAGTACTGCCACCTGTAGATCAGTGAAATAATGTGACACCATTGTCAATAATGCACTTGCATTAGAGGTATAAACCTCCAAAGGATAAACTACCAGCTACAACTTCATATGACACGTCCCTATCAAACCTTAGTCAGCTGTGACAGCATGTACTGTGACTGAGAGTGTATGAAAAGTAGTTAACAAGTGTGCAGAAGTCAAAATACAGAGCTTAATAGTAAAGGATAAATGATTGAAATGTCTTGCCAAAACCAAGTGGGAGTAGTATGAATGAAAACTTACTTGAAAAAAAAGAGAGACCAAGCATAATCATCCACAATTCCATCACTGTCTTAAATAAAAACTTATTTTAACAATGTGCTTTACATTTGTTGTAAGATGGTGGCAATGAAGGAGTACTTGAAGCACATCTGACAGGGCCGCAGAGTCATGACAGAAAAGGTTGGGGACCACCGCCTTACATTATTGGACTGAGGAGGAAGTGCTGCTCTGGGTGAGCCAAATTATTTAATTTGCGAAGGGAGCAGAAATAGAGAAAACAGCAGAACAGCCATATAACAAATACATATAAAAGAGAGTTACAAGAAGAACAGAATAGTTATTATTTTTTGTTTTTCAATAGTCTGTAGTCTGAAAAGCAAACGTACTGCAGAGAAAGTGGGTGAGCTCAGAAATCCACTAGAGGGAGCTCCTAATCTACACAGCCAGAGGCAGAACGCCTGAGAAGAAACCCTAAATACTGCAGAGGTGAAGAAGATCTGCAGCTGCAGACTGAAAAGAAGGCAGAAAAACAAACAAACAGAATCAAATTTAAATAGGGTTTGCTCACCATAGCGAAGCCGACATCAGCTTTCTTTAGTGCAGGTCCATCATTGGTCCCATCTCCTGTCACAGCCACTACCTGCCTCTGGTCTACCAAAGTACTGTCAATAATGCCTGTCAAACACACATAATCAAAGCAGCACATGTAACAGTGCGCATACGTTGAATACAACATCTGAAATGAAGAAAGGCAACACAGCCCTATGTGATCTTGTGTGTGTACAACAATCTTGATCAGAATAATATATTATAATATCATGTAATATCTGCCTTTATAAAACTCTGGCAATTTATATGCTTGGTAAAATATGCGTGTGTTGGTGTAATGAAGAACAATGTTAAAACGAGGTGAGTTTAATTTTGATCAGCAACAACTAATATGAAATAGTGCAACCATCTCACCCTTGACAAGTGTGTGTTTGTCGGTTGGGGAAGATCTGGCCAGAACTCTGAGTTTAGGCCAAACCTTGTCAATACGCTCCTGCTCCACCTGGACATGCACATACACAAACACACAAACAGAAACAAATGAACAAGTGCTTGTGATTTATGTTAAAAGAGGTATCTTTCTTTCTCGTGAGCTCAGCACCGCTCACTCTCTGGCTCACTCTGACAGCGGTTACTGTACCTCTCCTTTCTCATTGCGGATCCTCCTGTTGAACTCTTTGCCATCGATGCAAAGGAAGTCCTCTCCGGGGTGGATGATGCCACACTTGATAGCTATGGCCCGGGCTGTGTTTATGTTGTCTCCTGTCACCATGCGCACTGTGATGCCTGCACGCTGACACTTCTTGATAGCATCGGGCACCTAAAGAGTGCATAAACATAAACACATGCACAAAATGATTTGGTACAGCAGAAATATGTGTAAGGATATGTATACACAGTGCACATACACAAATGACTTAAACCTGCAACAGCTGACTTTGTCACTTCGAGTAACCCCTTTCACATACAAGCAGCCATGTGATACATTGTTACTTTAGAAATATTGATTGTGTAATTGCTATTGGTATGTGCCAATAGCAATGACAGCCATGACTATCTTTGACAGATAACAAACACACAGGTACACATATAACACAAATCTATATCCATTATATAATATTCTACTGCCTTTGTATATTTTTGTACTAACGAGATACATATCAGAGCATTTTATCTGAGCTGTTTTCCCTCCAGCTAGTAGCCTAGTAGAATAGCTGGGAGATTTTACTGTAATCTGTATTACTGGAGAGTAATCTGTGGTAGAAGCAGCTAGCAAGAGTAGTAGCAGAGTAATAATTCAGAAACACATCTTCTTCCTGACAAAGGTCACTGTGGGCGAGCACTGCTATCCAAACCCACACATTAACAAACACGTGCAGACAGACAGCAACAGCAACTCACATCCATTTGCACATATACGCAGGCCTATGTTGATCATTTTCTCTTTGACAAACAAACACGGAGGCAGGGATATGCACACATTCCACTTCACACTCACAGACACTTGGGCATATTGCATATACCCATAGGAGCATGCGTTTACTAAGAAACTCTCTTGCACACATGCACATTCAAGGCACAACAGGAAAGAAGACCAAATTAAACCACCACGCAGTCTGCAAAGATATTGGACATTAAACTGCCAAATCAAGCTGCTCATGCATGTAAACATGAAGGATTTCAGTCATTATAAGGGAAGGGATTATAAAAGTAAATCTATACAGTGGAGGAGGGCATGTTTTTAATAAGCTGGGGGTTAAACAAACACAAACATATCATCCTCTTACCTGCAATTTCACATCTTATAATTTTGTTGTATACCTCATCAGAGATAGCTTTGAAGCAAGACAATGTAACTTCTGCTCGACAGCAGCCACTTGTAAATTGTATGATATAATATTTAATACTGAAACCTACTATAACAGTAGCAATACTCAAGAAAAACTGAGAGTCTTAAAGTCAATAAACTGGCTCAGTAATGTCCGATACGATTGCAATATTTACCTAGTTTGCTAACATTAACCACTATAAACTCCTGGTTAACTAAACCAAATAAGGAGTGAACTGGAGTCTCACCTTAAAGATTAGAAGTGCAATGCTTTAATGAATCAAACCAAATTTACTGCATTTGTAGTATTCAAATCTTCAATGGTAATCAGTCAAATTATTATAAGAACTTCAGACAATAACAACCAGATATATATAATGAATGAGCTAGCTATTCATCTCATCACTTACAAAAAAATAAAATATTAATTAAGACATTTGAATTCTGGCTATATATTTGCACAACTTTCCCAATGAGGAGAAGGTCAAGGAGGTTGCATATTTCCTTAGAGTGACAACAATATTACTCATAAATATGCACTCAGAGGCCTATTAACATCACTGAGCTGAGTTGGTGTGACTTCAGTGTGTTAAATAAACAATTACAGACAGAACAATGTGCACACGCTACATTAATTAATTAGTAGTTAGTTTTAAGTAATGCGATCTGACAAAATAACGAAGCTCTTGCAGGCAATATTGTGGCAAGTGGAGCAAGTTATTATCTCCTGCGTTCTGTCCTCTCATCTCAAGTCTTTGTTATTAAGATATCAAGATCCCGTCTGGCTATCTGTCATCCCTGCTGTCTGTTTTACTCTCCTTTCCTTCGGATTCGCACTGCTCTAGTTGACTGGTCACCCGAAAGACGAGGTGGAGAGAGGAGGAGTGGAGGCTTATTAAAAGTACATTCTGGCCCGACAGAGGAAGAGGGTAGGAGGCTAGTAGGTGAGACTGAAAAACAAGCCGGATTTGGTTACACTCTGGTTTTCCTCCGTTTCTCTTCTTACCCGCCGTTGGTCCTTCTCCTGCAATCCCTCTGACATGAATCTGTTTATCTTTCTCCGCCTCACTCTTCCCCTCCTCTCTTTCTTTTCCATATCCTCTCTCATTCCTTCCCTCTCTCTTGTCTCTCTGGAGGCAACCCTACAGTGCAGCCAGCCTAATAAACAAACCAAAAACATGTTTACTACTCTGTGTGACCTTTTTAGCAGAGTGGAAGTCATCTCATTTCCAGTGTTAGCCAGCGTTACTAAGAGACCTAGAAAGATGTTACTCGAATGGAGCGGTGTTCAGTGCGCTGCTTTTCCACATCAGGTATTGAAAATGTTGTCAGATGTTAAGTGACTTCTGGGGTCGAAGATAAGGGAAATTTGCTTTATTTCATGTCCAATATGCAAAATTTGGCTTTTTCCTGCATGTTGCTATTTCTGAGTTTTTTTAAAAGAAATTATTTTCAGGACGAGTTCATAGATTGCCTAAATAAACAACTTTTAATAACACTGTGATACAAAATGGGTTTCTTGTTAGCTTGTCTAGCTGTTCCTAAGTCTGTTTGCTTATTTATTTTGAGGATGATGGTTTGGCGTTTCCCAATTCCTCTCTCTGCACGTTTTTATCTAGGTCTGTACGGATGCTTACATAACTCGACTTCAGACAGGAAGAGCGAGGGAAAGTTAGGGGAATAGAGAAAGCCAAAAGAAAAAATGAGCAGCCAGAGAAAGGTGAAAGTTAAACCCTACAATATGCAGAGAGGGGACACTAGAAATCATGACGGGGAGAGGTTGAATGAGAGACCTTGTTAAAGAGTGAGGAGGGGGATGGAAAAAAAAGATGAAAGAAGGAAGTTAAATAATGAAGTAGTCAGTTAGCTTCCTGCTTCCATGTACCTGCACAGGAGCTGTCATGAGAGGTCAGCTTTTCTACCGTACAACGATTCCTTCCGTGCAACTTTCTTCTTAGAAGTAAGAAATGTAAGTATCAAAAGTTAATTATGTTTTACGAATGGGTCCTTTGAAAGTGAATTAATGATGCCTTAACATATATATGCAATTTTTTAATGTCATGGAGCTCCTGTAGTGTTTATTGTATATTGTAATACGCTACTGTAAAACCTTATGGTAGTTTGGGAGTTTAAACTCTTGCAATGCATCACATTGTCATTGTTGGGTGCAAACCTAGTCTCCAAATTAGACAATCTTCAGCTTAAATGCTCCTCTGTGGGTTGAAAGTATGTTTTAACCTCTTTCTTTCATTGTTCCTTAAAGTTGGCATTTTGGAGATTTTTACACAATGACAGGGATATTTTATGATGAATGTCAAATCTTCATCTGCAAACTGACTAGTCTGATCAATTTAGTAGAGTAAAAATTATGTCTCTTTATAAAATGTAGTAGAATTAAAGTATAAAATGGAAATACTTAAGTAAAGGAGCAGCACCTGTACTTAAGTAAAGTAAATGTGCTTAGTCACAGTTTCAAGAATTGCTTTTGGGTCAGCTTTTTTTAGGTCCACGCCTCAGTATCTAGTACAGTATGTCACTATGCATCTGCACAGTAATGTCCTCAAGCTGTGACTCATCCAGAAATTGCACATTTGAAAACCAAATATAAGATATCAATATATTAACATACTTTCTATATAAAACAGAATCAGTTAAAAACATGGACATTTGAATTGCAACACATATAAGTAGCAACTGCATGTTAAAAATATTAGGAGTGTTCAAAATCCGAGCAGCGGGCCCAGCCTGACGTGTGCATTTCATGTATCAATAATCATTTAATGGAGCAATCAACAGTAAAGCAACTGATTTTACAGACTCCCTAATGTCAAATCTTTAAAATGACAACAAGATCCCTCGCTGTCAGCTCACTGTGCAGGCTGATACTGTCACCAGAGTCTGGCTGCTTTGTTCATTCTTTGTCCCCACAGCGCCTCCTGTTCAGACCTGACATTATAATTTATTACATGAAATTTGAGATTACATGCTTCCTCACACAAGTCAACAGAAAACATGTTTTATTATAATAACATAGCCATTAGTAAATGTCCAACCATAAAAAGGTGAGCTTTCGTAATTATAATAACCTCAAATGCAATTATTTCAATTCCGTTTCTTCAAATTTCTTCTTTAAGAGGCTCGCTTACAGTAATTAGGGCTCTACACTGCTTCTTTGTATAAATACTTCCATCAAACTTTACTACATTAAATAACACTTGTACTTTTCTCCCAGTCTGAAGCAATTACTTATTTGCGTAAACATTTCACCTCCTTAATACATTTCATTATTATATTATTAGAAAGAAACATATACCAATTTTTCATGTCACACAATTTATCTATATAATATTGAACAGTTTGACAGCATGCCTGCTCTTGTAAGAGCAAGATATTTTCTATGCTATTTCTCAAAAAAAGCAGTGAGACAGCTGGCACTGTGGCATGCTTATAGAGCCCATGTGCCCGACATCCACTCCTTTCAGTTACCAAAATATCTCACGCTCTCCTACCTCTGGCCTGACTGGGTCCTCTATCCCAACAACACAGATGGCTGTGAGGTCATTGAGGATGTTGTTCTCATCGTCCCAGTTGGGTTCAGGATTGCAGGAGAAGTCACGGTACCCCACACAGATGGTCCGCAGGCCATCACACGCCATGGGCTCGATCACCTTCTTCACCATCTCGTCCTTGTCCCTTGGACGGAAAACCCTTGACTCACCGATGTTGTTCAGGATATGGCTGCATCTGTAATTCACGGTGGAGTGATGGGATATGGGTTTATTAAATTGTCTTAAAATGACCCAACATGGAAAACCAAATAAACTGTAGAAGAATCCTGGCCTATGCACCCACTTCAGACAGTACTGAATGATAAATTCAGTCTTTTAATTGCAGTGACTTTGAATTAACAGAAAAGATTTTGGTTTAAATTATCGTCATCAGTGCTTCATCCGTGTTAAAGGAATAGTTGGACATTTTGGGAAATTAGCATATTTATTTCGGACAGTTAGATGAGTTTTTTATATCTCTGCGTTCAATACGAAGCTACAGTCAGTAGCCGGTTAGCTTAGCTTAGCATGAAGACTGGAAACAGGTGGCAATAGCTAGCCCCTTTGGCTCTGTCCAAAACTAACAAAGTCCACATACCAGCACACCTAAACCTTACGGATTAATACATTCAATCTATTTTGTTTAATCCATATAAAAACATGAAAAAACAACAACTTGCCATTTTATGCTAAGCTAAGATAACTTGTTGCTTTGCTTAGCTTGGCTGTAGCTTCATTTGTAATGGACTAATATGAGAGTGGCATTGATCTCCTCATGTAAGTCCTGGCAAGAAAGCATTTGAGGGCATTTCCCAAAATGGAGGAGAATGTGTTCAACTTAGTCTCCACAACATTTTCAACACAGGCAAGTTATGGATGCATGATCCTTGATGTTGTGGCCAAATGGCTCAGGAGTGCCTGGCGAGCCCCGGGCCAAGCGAGTGGAACAACAGCACCTCCAAAGCATTCCCTTGATTACTATTGCAGCCAAAATACATCAACATCTGAGCTACAGTAAATGGATTTCTCATTAGCTTAATAAATGAACATACAAATGAAAATAAAACATGTGTACTGGCATAAAGTGCAAGGGTTTGATTGAATTCACCTGCTCTAAGCCATTTAATAAAGGCAATTAACAAGAACCTGCTATCATATTAATGTACAAGGTTATGTGCAACAATTACTACCAGAATCAAATAAAACCAGACTCACTTTTTGAGTACAATCTCAGAGGCTCCCTTGCTGTACATGCGGAAGCTCCCATCAGGCAATTTGGTGACAGTGCTCATGGACTTCCTGACAGAGTTGAAGGTGTAGACTTTGTAAAGCTTCTCCTCTGGTATCTGGTTTCTTATTGGCTGGTAATCCCGCTTCAGGTCCAAGACCAATCCCAGCAGGCCACACTCAGTCTTGTTGCCCACCTGCTTCGGCAGGCCGCCTTCCTTATCTGGGGGCTGGAGAGAGTCAGAGGAAGAGATTTTTGGATGTTCTGTTCTATTTTCAGCCCAATATTTGCTGCAATACACTGGTATATGTGCGTATTTACTACCTGTGGTTGTTTTTTTCATTATACGTTTGGGTGATTTCAAATTTTTACCCCTCATTTTGTATACTTTCATGTGTATATGATTTTACTCCATCTATAGTTGTGGTTTATCATATTGGAAATAAAGAACCTCCTGGTAGGGAGACTCCCAAGACTTCAGTTGAACATATTTAGGAAACACATTGTCTATACTGTTTGTTCTGTGATCCATTCAGTCAACGTGATTCTCTTTTCTTCAGTGAAGTGCGACCAATGTGAGGCTGGAAATAGCTGCTAGTGATAATTAACCAGCTAGCAGGTGAAGGGGTTACTCTGTGTGGGAGGGTAGGAGATGAGAGAGATGGAATAAATTTTGAATGTTCTTATTTCAAGCATACATCTCAATCCAATGCAATCTGTAATCTGTGTTTTTCTCCGGTTCATTAAACATCTCAGTATCCACATTTCTACATGACTGTGTGTGAATGATAGACACAGCATGTGATGTGGTATTTTATTTTAGTTTTTTTTTTACATAAAATGTGTAAAATATAGTTCTGATATGATCATTTGTTTTTTTTATAGCCAATTAACATGCAGATTATTTTCTTTTGACTACGCAATTAATCATTTGGTCTATGAAATATCAGAAAATTGAACAAATAAACACAGCCCACAGCGACATCCTCAAATTGCTTGTTTCACCCAACTTACAATCCAACAAGCAAAGACATTCAATTTATTGTCACAGAAAACAATGGAAAGCAGCATATCTTTGTTTTTAAAATTCTGAAACCAGAGAATATTTGTCCTTTTTTTGCTTGAAAAACAATCACTCAAATTATCAAAACTGCTTGATTGATTTTTTGATTGATTAACCCTTTTATTCCAAGTAGCAGGGAAATATTATATAGCATGTTATGTCAGAGGAGCAATTTGTCTGCCTCTCAAAGCTGGAGTGGGCTTATTATCTGTAGCCTTTAACTGTAGCTTAGCACGTGGATATTCAGGTGCTACAGAATGTGTGTGCAATTGCGTACACACTTACTGTATATGCGAGAGTGTGAGTGTGTGCATGTGGTCAGCTTGTGGAAGACTCAGCGTTGCCATGGTAACATTGGGCAAAGCATACTTGGAATGAGAGACTTGGCAAAAGAGGTTGCTCTCTCCGCCACTTGGGGATTCTTACTCTTTGGCTCAGATTCTCTTACAGGATTTTCACTCATCTCACTTCACACATGTCCTCGAATCTTTCTGTGTTTGCCATTTCATCTTTTACCCGTCCTTATTTATTAGTATTTCCCCGAGCTTTACTCCATTTACTCGCTCTCCCCTAAATCGCCGAATCACATGGAAATACATGCAATAAAGCAGATTTATTTTGACAATGCACTGTTTTCTATTTCAGCCACTGTGATAGAGCAAATCTCATTATTGTCGGTATCCTACACACACTCACACGCACACTGAGCATTGCAGTGACGTTGAGGCTCATATGTCCAGACACATCTGAGAGTGTGTGATCCTTACTGTCATTATTCATAACATGCCTCCTCACATAACCACAGACTCTCAAGTTGATATTCATTTTAGTTTGATAAAAGCCAAATCCACACATTTTGGGAGCTGGAACCAGAGACACACAATAACGGATATGGTTAATTGATTATCAAAATAGTTGCCGATTAATTTCCTGTTTTTCGACTGATAATAAAGCACAATTTGGGCAACATAAATCATTTGTTGTAAAACTGTGAACATTAGTAAGTCTTGTTGTTAAACTGTACTGTAGAACACAGAGCTGTTTGGTTATGTTTGATTCATTCAGATCCCTATTAGCTGGCATTGAGCTGAAAGCTAGTCTCCCTGGGGTCTTGCTATATAGTACCCACAGTACACTTGACACCTACACTCACAGCCAAAGAACAGCTTGTCAGGTGCACTCTCTTTCTCTAACACACACACACATATGGGCACACACACACACAACATGGCATGTCAAAAGCACACCGAGCATTATGCTTCTGATTTGCTGCTAAGCAGACACCTTCAGTCTGTGCTATTTGCCCCCAAAATAGATTGACTGCAGGCTTGCTATTCTGCGTCTAAACAATCCTCCAACCAAGATTAGATTTAAAAGGATAGCTTGACATTCCGACAGTTTGAGTTTTACTTTCTTGCTGTTGTTTTTCAGTTGCCGAAATGTGTTGAGAAAGATTCTGTATCGGCAGTGCAGTTAATCACATTAATGGCTTGTTGGAATCAGCGCACTCGCATTCATCTAATGGCCGCTCTTGTCCACCTGCTAACAAGGTTTTGATAGAGAATGCTAATATTATTACTGTGTTAATGTGCCTTTTTAAGGTGACTGACAAAGGATAAAATATATTTCCATGCAGCAAGAAAATATTACTTTACTGTCTCCACGGTGCAATTTTTCTTTCTGTCTACTCTGCAGTTTGGTTTCAGTAAATCCTACATAAAATGAAACAAATACCATAGAAGGAATCCAAACAATGTGTGGAAATTTGGTTGAACAATACAAACTTCTATAAAAGCTTAACCTGTCTGGTGAGCGATATATCTGCTTTTAATGTTCGCTTAAGCAGCTCAATATCTTAAAACAACAATTTCTTAGGAAACATTGAATATTGATTCATTTAGACTAAGACACAATTTACAAATCCGTTTAGGTGCAGCTGCTATGAGCCAGGGGTTCCAGTTGAGAGGGTTAAAGAGAAAGTCAGGTAAAATCTAATTAATCATTAAAAGCCAATCAGACCACTGGCCCATGTTCACCTAGTAATTGAACATTTCTGGGTAATGTTCAGCTGTGTGTCTCACAGACACAGACAAGAGTATAAATACTTTATACCGAGATTGCAGCAAATAACAGAATCAGTGCCTTTTCCTAATGACCAATGATTACATCAGGAAGACAGTGCCTGCCATTGGCTAATGAGAGGATGGAACAAATGGCCTCATCTGCACTGTCTGCTAAGTGTCTGAGAATAGGCTCCTAGCAACAGAAAAACACCACACTAAACAATTCAATGTAAATGACCACCTGAAAACCCTATGTACTACAGCTTTAAATGATCAATTATACATAAAAACAAATAGGAGGTGTTTACTTTATAAATCACTTAAGGGTTAAACTGCGTGTATCTTAACAAAGCACGTAGTCATAATTTGCATTCAAGGCATATTTCTTCCCTAAAAAAAGAGTCTGTTTACTATGCGGCATCCCTTGCTTGATGCCATTTATAGAAATGACCTTGAATTTTGCGTTATGACTTCAATCTGTGACTTGTATTTATGGACGACTGATTTGGATTCCCCTTTTGGAATGAAAGGAAAATGAAAGTTTTACTTGCTCCCATATGAAATTCTAGCACTATTTCGGCCCAACGTCTAAGTTTAATTATAGAGTAAATGAATGGTTCATGCACATTTTTCAGAAAGTGAATTAGAAACACAGAAATAGTAAGCTATAGTTGATAGTGTTTACTTATTTAAATAAAGTTTAGACTTATATTTATTCACCATAAGGAAGTAATAGGGACATCCGGACTAACTCCTCAGCCATAATAAAAACATTTAAAATACACATATACAAAAGGTACACAATTCATTCTGAATTAGGAACACATGATTGAAATTCATTTGGCAACTCCTGCCACTTTGTAGGATAAACAAAGAAACAGAACAAAACACACAAAAAAACAAGGCACAAAGAGCGATGAATAAACAGAAAGACAGTGACACCGCTGCCTTTTATCCTCAGAGATTCCGTAGAGGTTCAGCTTGACGTGGGTTTCTACGCACAAGGACTGTTGCTGGCATGGGATACCCAACATTGGCATGCCCGGGCTATGGATGGCACATCCTGCCCTGGTCGTTGCTAAGGACCAGCTGTCCTTGCCTGTGGGAGCACCCAAGCTCCCACAGGCAAGGACATATGCCAGAGGGAGAGCTGGCAACTTTACTTCCTATTCCACCTGGGGCTCTCCTTAATCCATCCCTCCTGTTCCTTCCTTGACTCTTCCATTTTCTTCCTCCTATCTTCACACTCAACCCCACCCTTTTACTCCTCTGTCCTTCCATGATTTTATAATTTCCCTTTCTCATTCCCTTCTGTCCCTATCCTCCTTCCTTGCTATGAATGACTTTCTTCTCTTCCTCACTATCAGTTTCCCAAGTCTCTTCCAAGGTGCCTCCCCCCTGCCTCTGCCTTCCTTCTCGTTCCCTCCTTGCATGTAGGAGTGGATGATATTCTCTCCACATGACTGTACCAGGCAACTGGGCTAAGGCCTGGAGGCCTGCTGGAGGACAGTAACAGCCTTCCAGTCCATGATGAGGACAGTTGTCACGCGAGTTTGGTTTCTCTCCCCTCTTCTTGTATAATTTTCCCATCTTCTTTCATTCGTTGTTTGCACTTATCCTTGCTTTGCTTCCCTTTCCCTCTTTGCTAAATATCTTACCCCATTTGCTTTCAGCTTCCATCTTTGACCATTTATTTATTATATGCTTTATTTGCTCTTCCACTGCAGACACCTGATTTTTTTAAAATAATAGGAAAAGACACAAGTCTCAAATTATTGTTATTGTGGGAGTTTTGAGGTTGTTTGCATTATTTAAAGTAAGTGGCCTTTTCTTATTTTATTAACGGTTAAAAGAAACTCCCCAAAACCTTTTACAAATATCACTTTGATTTACTTTTTGAAAGTCATTATTGACTTTAGTGTAGAGCAAAGTCTGGTCTGGTGTGCAGATTTAATTGGTCATTGTGAAACAAATCTTGGATATATATTCAGTATATCATATTCTATATGTTTGATAAACTAATATCATACAAATTTACAGTTGTATTACCACTGACATCACATTCTGTAAATAAATATTTTAGGTATTAAATAATTCTATAAAAATAACTGAAAGGATGAAATCCATCATGTCATGTGTGACGGAAATGCAGGAAACCAATTAAGCTTTGTGCCTCTGAAACATAATTGTCTGTGTGTATGTGTGTGTGTTGTCTTTCTCTCTGGTCCCTGACTGGAATAATGACCTGAGCAGGTGGTTGAAGCAACATGAGACTGAGCTCCCAGGACACTCAAACAGCCATGGTAAACACATGCCACTGTGCTGTGAGAACACACACCTGTGAGCTGAATAGTGTGAGTATGCCTGATATAACAGGTGTGTGTTGTGATGTATGATATCTGCAACTTCACTAATTTGACACTACACATCCATTGGTCGTATATACAATGTTAATATGTAACATACATTATGAAACAAAAGCAGAATTTGAAGTTAAGGTTGAAAAAAACAAGAAAAGAATAAACATCCGGCTAATTCTTCTGGGGGCCTGTTTGCTATGAGGCTCTTGCCACTGGAGATGTTCCCTTGAAATGACGTCAGTATAAATGCTGTTCACAAATTGTTATGTAGCATGCTTGACTTGTCATCCAAGTCATCCATTAAAACGCTACTTGTGTGCTTATTTGTATGCATGCATGCGTGCATCCTTTTCAGAATACATTAATAAGTGTACATGCACACATGGATACAGTATGCATGTGCATGTATAATGAGTGTGCAGATACTATAATGTGTGCATGGGTTCATTGTGTAAATGTGCGTGAATTTCTCCCTCAAGGGTGAGGCTTCACCACTTTAGAGTCTGTATGTCCTGACAGAAGAAGCGAAGCTACACCACTGGCAGTCTTATGAAGCCAGAGAGGCAGTAGAGGGACTGATACAGGTATCAAAGCCTACCTCTTTGCCTTTGTGACTTTGTGTGGTGGCCATCAAGGACTTCCATAGACATACTGGCATCCCACAGGATTGGCTTCTTATATAAGAACACCCCAGCCAGCATACTGCAAGGCTGGAGTGGTGCTGAAGGAGTGGGGGCAGTGGCAGGAGGGAGAGAAGGATGCACTAAATATTCCTCACCTTGCTCCTTAATTACGTATGTACTTCACTGTCCTGCTTTCCCTTTGTTCCTTTTCTTCATTCTAATAAGGGCTCTCGGTAAATAAATGCACTCATGCCGACATGTACCGTACAATCTTCTATTAATGTTTATGTTATGTTTTATAAATGTATGTAGTATGTATTTACTTATGCATACATGGATGAACTGATGTCTATGGATGCGATGTAGTCAGGGGTTAGCAAGCTACAGGTAACAAACAATACAGGTACGCAAGCTGTTATCATTTAAGGTTTACCCTAAGTTTAAATTCTATGTTGGTGCGTGAGGTAACCTCTTTTATGAATGAAGAGATTATAAAGAGTAAATGTGCCATTTAATCCACCAAGTCTAAACTGCACTCTGCCGGTGCTTTATTCCGTTCAGCAAAGCAACTATGGAGGTACAATAGTCTGATGTAATGCTGCAATGCATTGCTTCAGGCTTGTCAGATCGTTAACATTAACATATTAACATCTTGTTAATGCAGAACGCCTTGGTAAAGAAATGCTGTGGGGAAACTGAGGCAACCTGATAGTTTCATCAACAAAACTAAACCACCACTTGAATCTTGTGGCTATAGACATCATTCACAGACTTTTGATAATGTTTAAGATTTTTGAAACACGCCTTTACAGTACTGTGTTGCTGCAGTTTTTCTCTGTTGTCTTGGCCACCACTCTCAGTTCCCAATAGATATGGAAAATACTTTAATATCAAGTACCTTGATCTTGCTTGTTTTCGATAGTTTGTCTTTGCAATGTAACAACCAAGCAGCCTCTTTTTAGATGAGAATTTACTTTCATAGTTATGTTGTGCAAGAATATTTTGTTTTAATTTTAACAAATAATGCAACATTTTGGCAAATGTGAGTTTTTCCACTTCCTATTACATTTCAAACTTTTCTAAAACCAAAAACGACTGTACTGAGTGACCAAAGTTATGCTACAGATCTTGGATGGGCAGTGTACTCGGTCTAACTTAATCTTGAGAAAGCTTGGGCTTTGACTTGTCTTTGACCTGTTGGACTAGACTTTGACTGGTCCTGACTACAACCCAAGCTGTAGGTCCAAATCTAATGCAGAGTAACTATTTGCAAGTTGAGGAAAAGTTTAACTGTAAGATACACTAAGTAAAACAAAGGACTCCATTTGTATATTGACTGTAGATAGAAACTGCAGCATGTGCTGTCTGAGGTCAGATCTTTGACAATAAAACCTTTATTTAAACAGGAGACATGCCCATGCTACAGGTCCTGCCTTAGAAACACAGGACAAAGTAGGGCTATATGGGAATAAATACACCATGTACATTGATGAGGAAATATTGTCACTGTTTTTAGATATGTGCTCTGTGAACTGACAATAAAATGATTAAAAAGAATCACTGTGCTGAGTGGCATAAATCCAGGGAGACACACACAGTTATGCTTCTTGTATGGTAGTAGAAGTGTATCAACTGTGCTTCAAAGAAACCAGAGTTAAAAGTGGAGTCAACACAAATATGTAGCTCTCCATCTAAGAAACCCAGTGACCAACACTCTGTTTTCACCAAGGCTGTGATGATGCCTTGAGGGGTAGGAAGTGAAATCTGTGGGATCCTTCTATCGCAGATGTCCTGCCTACTCAACATTCCCTGTGCAAGTTCCATAAGGGCATTTGTCAGCCATCAATGGATAGACTCTACAGGGGTTTACAACAATAGTGACACGAAGACAGGCACAAATGTCGTGTGTGTGTGTGTGTGTGCAGGTGAGTAGATATGGTCATGCCAATGAAATTATTAGATCTGATCTTGCCAATATTTGCTTTCAGGATGTTTTTTTGTCAAATGCTTTATTATGGAAATAATGTTCCAGGCCTGTGGCCTGCAGTAATATCAGTGCAAACAGGTTTCAGATCATGTGATTAAAACATGTAACAGTCTGTGTGTCTGAGTCCGTCTGTCTTTCTGTGTGCGTCCATATCCGTCCGTCCAGCTATCTATTTCTTATTGTATACATGTTTAATTGGCTTACAGAAAATCTCTCTTTGCTGCATTCACTGTAAACAAGAGATCATCTCAAGCACTTAGACAGATTGGATTCAATTACAGTCTGCTATGCTCTGAATATCAGATAAGACAAGATTATACAACCATTCTAAAGGTGACAAGTTGAGTGAATGCCTTATGAATACAAAGCAGCAGCCAAGTGCACAGACTGCCTGCTCCACCAAGAAGAAAGCACCGCAGAACTGTCTCACTGTTTCAGGGCTGCTCTCGTCATATGGTTTCATTGTCACGCAGAGGGAGCTGAAATCTTTGCAGCTAACCCAAGACATTTAAGTCTTAACTAAACAGGCATGAGTATAATGGAATATCATAAATATTGTGATAAAGGTTGCATTGAAAGCGCCACAAAGGATGTACGCTATAACTTGATAAGATAATCATAAATCAGTTAATATGTTTAATGTGTGTGTTCAGATGCAGTAACATTAAGCCCCTTTCTTTACATTCATGTTCAACCCCTAGAGGAAAGGCCTCTAAAGTAACTAACTACAATGGCTACCATTACAGGTGACTTACCAGTATCTTGGTGGTATAGGCGCTGTTGATGGAGATGGCATTGACTAGCAAGTCCAACGTTTTGGGTGGCAAAGCTCCAGGATCTGGGATATCTTTGTAGTGCACATCTCCAACAAAACACTGCACAACCGTCATGCGGTTGGTGGTTAGCGTGCCTGTCTTGTCAGAGCAGATGGCTGTAGCATTGCCCATTGTTTCACAAGCATCCAGGTGACGCACCAGGTTGTTGTCTTTCATCATTTTCTGTTAGTAGGAAACGACACGACGATCATAACATGTTCCAAGGCACATCTGAAAGTGCTTTAAAATATTAGATGGATGCCTGAATTTTTTTATTAGGCACTTGCACCACTTACACTTCACTGGCTATAATGGCTACAAATACAACAAGAGGCATGCTCACATTGTTTGTTCAAATGCTTATTTAATTCACAGCAACAGTCAAAGAAACAAATACTTGGCTTTCATCAGAATTTGTTCCTCTGTTTGCTGCTGTGAAATGAATGAAATAAGCTTTAAACACACTGTGAGCATTAACTACACCCAATCCTCATGTCTGCATGCAAATCACATTTTTCCCTCTGTGCAGAGTTCAGACGTTTGCATAAGTCAAATGATAACAACACATAGCCGCACACAAAATAAATCCATTCATAAAAAATGTGGGCTTTTTTCCCGCTCAGAAAAATAAATGGACACGCTACTAAATGTGTGCAACGTGTAAATGGACAGCCCTTACAACAGCAGCACAACAGTGCTTTAATGTATGGACGGTATGTGTTTGTGCCTTCCTCACCTTGACAGAGTAGGCCAGGGAGATGGTGACAGCCAGCGGTAGCCCCTCCGGAACGGCCACCACCAACACAGTCACACCGATGATGAAGAACTTGACAAAGTACTGGATGTAGATGGGCGTGCACTCCGGCTTCCAAGGAAGCTTCTGCATCACAAAGGTGTCAATGGCAAAGAACAGGACCAGGATGATGACTGTGATGGCCGACATGAGCAAACCTGAAAAGAGATACAAAAGGTTATGAGCTGAGTAATGGGATGATAATGATAGTATATTTAAAAAAAGGGTGTTTGAAAATATTGTCTGAGTCTGAGTGGAGTGTCACTTTAGGTGACACTTTATTGACCCATGTGTGAAAATGTGTCTTTGATGGCTGAAGAAAAAAGTCAAATCCATATTAATTTGGGGTTAAACAAACCCAAGCTTCATTAAAGATACTACTCTGATAACTCTGCCTTGTATCCAGACGTTCATCGAAAAAGAAGGCAACAAGGTATATAAACCAAAATCAAACCATAAAGGAACCATAATGTAGTATTCCAATGTAAGTTTAGAAGCAGAAGTCTCTTTATGCTTAGTAAGTGTTTTCTAATTTAACAGCACATGAACTGCAGCCTTACAGTGACCTTAAAATGACCTTACAGTTGAATCAACACCTCTCTAAAACAGTTTCAACAAAAACTGAACATGAAGGGAGGATTTATTGCAGGACTGTTGTATTAGACTGCATTGGTTTTAGATAGGTGGACCTGATAACCTGGCAACTTAGTGTACCCACTCCCTTGTGGGTGTCATGTCCACAAGGGATAACATTGGACAGACCATAAGCATAACCATTTATCGCTCCATATATCTTCCATTCTCAAATGACAGACATTTGAGAATTTGTCTTTGGTGTCATGATAATATGCCAGCTTGGGTTGGAACAATAAGGACGGGTTTTTAATTTATCACAGATAAAGATAAGGGAATTCCTACAGAGGTTTGATCACAGTTGCTTTGATCACAGACAGCAGGTAGATTTTTGTGGCACCTCTCCTGGGTGTGTTTGTGTATCTATACACAGGAGTAGACCATGTGGCACTTGCTACTTTAATGCAGTCTCAGCTGTTCCCACTACAATGACTCAGCAAGTCCCCAGAGGGCAGGTCGCTGAGAAAAATAAAGTGAAGAGGCTCTCTACAGTTCCATAAGTCAGGAACTTCAGCTTTCTTTGATTGAGAAGTGAGTCTTATTCAATTCAATTTTATTTATATAGCGCTTATCAGTGCAACATGTTGCTTTGATGGACAGGATAATGGTTTAGCACCTTGTTGTCCCTGATTTAACTGCCTGATGGACTCGTCTGTGTGCATTTTGCTGTACCTGCTTTGCCAATCTGGACAGCCAGTTTGGTGAGCTTCCCTTGCAGCACAGACTTCTCTTTCTTTGGAGCGGACACCTTCTTCTTCTCTTTCTCATCAGCCTCTCCACCTTCAGCACTCTTCAGAGGCTGCATCTCCATGGCAGCTGCTCCATCCTGCTTCTTTACTGTAAGCACCACAACAACAAAACAAAAAAAACAGACAGCGGCAGTATTAGAAATGCAGATTAGACTAAGGGAGCAAAAAGGAACAGGGGACCAGGCTTCAACACCCAGGTGTTACACTAGCTCCATAACATTCAGTACAGACACAGTTTAGATGTAATACCATGAACAGATCATATGACATCCCATAATAAGGTGGGAACTAATTGGTATGTATAAAGCTGTCACACCCTAATAAGGATTCTTTATGTTTGTACAAATAGCAGCAGTGCTCTGAAATCAACTTTATACCATACTGTATGACAATGCAGAAAACTATGGTGAACTGCATGAGAAATTGTCAGCAGGATAAAAATGAACACCACGTTGTTGAATTTGTAATGACAAGACACTTATGACTGGAATTCCCCAAACAATATAACCTTGTGTATGCACGTGATCAAACATCTTACTGAACCAAGCATCTCAGGGAGGAGGCTGGAATACACAAAACACAATCACTGTATGCTGCAGACTATTATATGCATTTGAAATTATTGTCTTTATCTTTTACAGAAACTAAAAGTTAATAAAACTGTAGTTTTAAAACTAATACTTCTTCCACTAGTGAAAAGGTCCAACTCTCATACGGTTGTTGATAATCATCTGCTAAAATACATATGTATGTTCTATGTATCTATGTATGTTACATATATGTAATCTATCTTCACACTTTTAATTAATTAATTGATATTTGAACTACTGCGTAGTGTAGAAACTGATAAATGGCGTTGCAAACACAAGATTTCATATTTTCTGTAAAATAAACACCTTCAGGCTGTAAAATCAGTCCATAGTTACCTCACTCATCTCTCTCCCCCTCACACACACATACTGTACAGTGCTCCTCTCTTAATAAAAACCCACTGCCAAGAATCATTTCAGCCCAGTTTCCCAATAACAACAAGGCATGTGTTTGATGCTCACGAAAAACCTTTTAATGTTGAACATTTTTCATTCTGTCTGCTTGTGCATTTTGTTTTTCCACCCCCATGACACAAGACAGAAAGTGTCTCTATCCAACTGTACCAGCAGAAGAGCAAGATCAAACACTTGATATTAATACACGCTCAGGACAAAGGCTCATCTTCTGAGAGCTTCATTTTGTTCTATATTGTAGCAATGCTGATCTAGACTGTCATCATACGAAAGTGTAAAGAGCCTTCATTTACCCTTTTGCCCCTTTGCTTTGGGGACACTTTTCCAGCTTGTGTCTGTTATTCCCGCTCACCATGCTTTAGTTTTATGTGGATAGACTCAAAGACTTGTTGGTTAAATAAAACAAATATGGAGTGGTGAGGATGCCAAGAATTTCCAAGTTTGAATTTCTAGATATAAAAACAAATATTGATCTGTTCGCGTGGCAATCAAGTTGTAGTAAAGCATTAGTCAATTAATCAATTAGTTAATTTAAAGAAAATGTATCTTTAATGACAGATCAAGAAATAATCAAGAAAAAACAATACCAAATATCGTTGATGACAGCTCCTGAAATGTAAAAATGTGCTTTATTTTTCTGTTTTATATTATTGAGAATTCAATCACTTTTCACAAACTAATTTCATAAACTAACAATAATAAAAAAATAAGCTTTACTTTAGTTAGACTTTATATATCACAGTATCCCTTTAATCCAAGACAATTTACATAATATTGTACAGGGCAAGTTTCAGTGAAACAGTGAAAAGAAGAAACCAGAGTGTGGTATATAACTTGGGGAGAGTACCAAGAGGACAGTTTTAGCTGTTGCTGGTGGAAAAGGGTGGATTCTGTAGTGGAGGGACAGATTTTCTGTTCTCTCAGTGAGAACAGAACAAATCAACATCACAACAAGTACAACAACAACAGAACAACAGACCAGGGACAACACATCAGTGACAAACAGAGTGAACAGGAGGGGTTTTCTACCCTAATGTGACTGCAGGTAAAACCTGGGTCAAACACTTTAGCCAGTGGAAGACCTTGTCAAAGTCCCTTAAAATCTACACTGAATTAGCACTGCACAATAATTTGAGAGACAGTGAGGTATTAAGAGTGCAGGATATAATGTAGGCTGAAATAAATAAAGCAATGGAGAATTTTCCACCTGCATTTGACCCAGAGGTTACACCACTCACCATAGAAGGGAAAAGATGAAAAGGAGAAGAGGGGAGAAGGAGAAGAGGGGAGAAAGAGGAGGAGGAGGAGGAGAAAAGGAGAGGAGGAGAGGAGGAGAGGAGAGGAGAGGAGGCCGGGGAGGAAAGAATGAAAGATATGGTTTGGGTTACCTTTAATCTGGTTGCTCTCCATATTGCCATCTTGCATTTTACCTATGATGGAGACATACAGGACAATAACAACAAAAATAACCAAAGCAGACAAGTCAACAGATTATCAACACAGAGACACAACACACGCAGGGAGAACCAAAAATCACAAACAGGGAGACAGGAAAATGACTTTTAATACAACGTCTCTGTGACAGTCACATAGAAAGGTTTGTGATATGCAAGTGATGTAATGTAAGAAGCTACAGCTACAGGCAAGGAGTTACTAAAACAAAATATTGAGAGTTACTCTTACACTAATCACAGACAAATCCTGTAGTGTGTGGATTTTCTTTTATTTAGTGGAAGCAAATTGGGTTTTAATAGACTTCATTGTATTGCATAAGGAAATAATCAGGTGATTAAAAATGTAAATAAAAAAGTAAATAAAATCGTGTGTGACATTTAAAAAACTGCCCACTTTATTCTGAAGTTTCTGCGTTTAAATATTCTTCTGAATGACATACTCACACTATGAGCACAGGTAATTCCACACACATTATCAACAATACGAATCAAGTCGTCGGGGTATAAAAATGAGATATCAAGACAATTAGAGTGTATACAAGTACATTAAACACTGACAGGGAGGCAGAGTATGCCACAAACACACACACGTACAGCACACAAGAGACAGCATGCATTGGAAGAACATTCAGAAAGTACATGCAAGATCACACACTACACAATACAGAGAGAGAGAGAGAGAGAGAGAGAGAGAGGGCCTGAAGGAAAAGCCTCCTACATGGTGAAGTTACATAAGAACAACTGGAGGAAAATCGAAATCTAAGTTCAGGGAGAGTGAATTATGCTGTTAGATTCTGCTTACGTGCTTAAATGCTCTTTTCAATCAAACAACATTGTTTTAAATTACAGAATCAACTTGCGGGTAGTGTAATAGATCTGCTAAGAGCGTTCTCAGAAGTACACATACACTATATATCATTATGGAAGCTGGTGAAACATAACACTAAAAGTCAAGACAAGAGTCTTGTGCTTTCAAACCAAATGTATGCACAATGTTTTTAAAATATGACTTCATAATTAAGAAAGCAGTTATTATATACTGCAGTGGTGATCCCATTATCTACCCAGGCTATAATTATAGAGATATGCACTGTTTGTCTCAGTGGTAGGCAGGCTAGAAATTGCACAAAATCAGTCTTTTACTGCTTTGTAATGTCACTGAGAAGATTACTCAGGTAGAGCTGGAAGACCAGATTGTGGTAGAATTGTCGTTATGTATAAATGGCTCGTTTCACCTCCACTTCCACATTAGCCAGTTCCCTGGAGTCACAATAAAGCTGGAGATGACAAATTGCTCTGTTCCAGCCCAGTACAGCACAAGGTCATCATTATAGTGCAAATCACGCCCCTCCTGCCTTGAGTACAAACATTTTCGTCTTGCTCTCCAAGGAGGAAAAAACAAGACAGAACCCATTGCAACAATGAATGAAGTTAATCGTTCGCATCTTGTCCAGCTAACACAGAAATTGAGGATTTGCACTAAGTGATCTCAGAGGACACCCAAATACAGGCGATGGTCCTACTCTTGTTTACTGTCAGAAATATAAATTAATATAACAAATATTTTAATACACATCCAAAAAAAAAACCACAATAACCTAACAGCAATGTTTAAAGAAGTATTTCTACATTTCGGGAAATATCTTTATTTACTTTCTTGCTGAGAGAGACTAGAAGATTGATGCCATTCTCATGTTTGTGTGTAATATATGAAGTTACCACCAGCAGCCGGTTAGCTTGGCTTAGTATAAAGACTGGAAAAAAGGGAAGCAGTTAGCCTGGCTCTGTCCAACAGTAACAAACTCTGCATATCAGCACCTCTAAAGCTCACTACTTAACAAATTATATCTCGTTATATCTCTGTACAACAACCAAAGTGTAAAAATGGCACTATGGGGTGATTATGTGCCAGGCTATTTCTTGGCTGAGAGCAGTGGTATCACTCTTACCATCTAACTCTCAACAAGAAAAGGAATATGTCCCAAAATGTCAAACTATTCCTTTAAAGACAAATGTTTCGTGCCCTTCACAAAATCTTTTTGAATGGATATAAAAAGGCTAAAAAGCTTTTCACTACTTCTTAGCATCACAGAGACCTAATGAGCTTCATCTGTTTTAGATTTTATTTAAAGATGGACCAAAAAAAATCCCACGTCATTGCACATTTTTCAAAGACAGCTATGTAGTATATATGTTAAAAGCAATACAAGACAAAAGGCAGCATGAAGAGAAGAAAAAGAAACACAAGAATAATTTCTACAACTGCAGAGGACATGCATTGACAGCATGGATAAAAAGGGGTCTGACACAACTGAAAGAAAAGGTAGAGCAGTGCAGGAGGCGAGTTCCTGTGATAGGAGGCAGTTGGAGAATGGAGAAGGTAGGAGGAGTCAAACGTCACGACAGAAAGAGGTCAGAGATCAGAGATTTTGTCAACCTACCATTAATTAGGCTGGCACTGCCAGGGGCATTAATGCCTGCAGCCCCATCCGTGGCTATAGTTGCGATGGGGCGGATAGGGGGATGGAAGTCTAGCCAGTAACAATGAAGGCCGAACACGAATGAACAAAAACACACACACACACGCCAACGCACGTGCACACACAAGACAATGAACAGAAATAACATGGTTATAGCACATTTAAGAGATTCAGCATATGTAGACTGTATGTGAATACTAAAGTATTGTGTGGATTAAACATGTTTAATTCATCTATTACTTATGTGATCATATGTGTTTTACTAAATGTTATGTCAAAGTGTAACATTGGACGGACATGAAACATGAAATCTCAACATAACATATATGAAAAAACAAGATTACAAAATGTGAAACCAGAGCTACAAAAAATAAAAACCTACTGTAAATTGATTTTATACATATTTGTATATATATATTGTATGTCTCTGTATACTTTTGCATGTATAGTAAACAATAGTAATTATATAATGTTATGTTATGTTGTATGTGATATACTGCATTTATTGTCATTTTTGTTCATTTAAACCATATTATTCATGTAATATCTTTCAGCATCACAAAATCATAATTTGAGCAGAAAATCTGAAACAAATGAGCTAAAAGCTGTGGCATACACAATCTGAAGTTATACTCTCCTGCAAAGAAAATAAAACGCTAAAGGACCCACAAATTAGCCAGGGAAATACACATGTGCCAACCAGTTAAGCGATGGGGGCTGATGAACTTAAAATGTGAGACGGTGTCCGAATTTTTGAAGTTACAGTTATGGTTTTCAAAACCTGACGGCAGCTACATAAACTATGATTACTGGAAAAAGCAAATTCAATGGAAGGCCAAGAATTGTTTTCCTGTGTCCTTTTGGATGTTGTGTCTAGAGTTCATTGTCAACATAAACACAGTGGTTTAGAGTAGTCTGGGAGTTTTATCACAGTTCTATACTTAATTTATTATCTCATTGAAAAGCAATTGCTTTCCTTAATGACACAGCACCCCAATGATTTTACTGCAAACAAATGATGAGTTTGCAATCATGAGAAGTGTTTTGACAGAAAACAACCTGAATAATACTACATTTGGCTTGAAAGGTCTCAGCTGCCTAAAGGTAACCCTAACTTTATATTAAGTTGTTCAAGTGGTACTAATTAGGCCAGCCATAAGTGACGTATTGAGTGTATGGTACGATTTGTTTGTAGGATATTAACATAGATTTTCTACCAGTGAACCTTGTCTTTAAATCTGTAACTTTAAATCAAAGATCAAGAACGTTCAAGGGTAAAAGTGAATTTGGATAGTTTATTGACTAGTTCCCTTGATTAAACCTGGGAAAATAATGCACACTACCACTGTGCTAAAGCATACTGTCTGAGTACGACAATTACAAGTCAAAACAAGACTACATATAGTATTTGTTGGTGTTCAGAGTCAGACCAGAAGTAGTATCCACAGGGGATGACATATTTTTACTGTTAACTTCTAAAGCCGGATTTCTGGGGCAGCACTGAAGCAAAATGCTTCTAAACATTTTGCATGTTATCCATGCAAGCTAGTGGGGTACCTGCTCGTTATTTCTACAGGGCCGTCCGAAAAGGGACTGCTACCAGAGTGGCATCAAATCACTTCAGATGGTAAAATATGTATATATACATAAGATATAACAAATGCTTATACTTTCTACTTCTGGTACATATACTGCACACCTGCAAGGCTGTCGCTCTCATGTCACTGTGTCTGATGAAATGAGATGAGTCTGACAGGCTTTGTTTATTCATGGAATTCAATACGGCTATAAAACAGGACCGATGCTGAATGCTAGCTAGTTAGTTTGATGGGTGCAGAGCCTGTTTTAAGAGAAGAGGATTATGCATTGTGAAATGTGTCATCTGTCAACACTTAAAAAGATGCAGTGTTGTGATGATGAGGCTTCTCTTTTTAAGTGAGGAATTAAATTGATGCAAGGGTGCTTGGCTACAGGAAAGGGGTGAAGAGTAACGGTGGTTTATTGGGGATCTTTAGGGGGTTAGAGGTCAAAAGAATCAAGTGTCACTCCCAGGGGTCAGAGAAAGGTGATACTCTACCTGCATTCTGGCGTCCGTCTTCTATTGCCCCTCCGTCGAGGTGAATTTGGAAGGATAAGAGAGTAAGGACAATAATACACCTGAACCCACAGAACCTGGCTACTGCAGCTCACAAGTGTACCACCAATACTCATTTCATACAGTATTTATACACATTCAGCAAAGACGAGTGTGCACAGAGGCTTACTGTCAGGTAATGTACTACAAATACAGTTCACAAGTTAAACAGGTGGACTTTTGTTCATTGGTGAGTTTATTGTTTATAACCCTTCTGATAACAGGGACAGTTCAAAACACTGATATTATGCAATGAGCGTACACACTTAGACTTTCAGGACATAAGGTAATGAAATGGCAAAAGCTTTTTCAAAGGTACGTTGCTGAGCAACACTGACAAGAAATAAAGCAGTAAAATCTTAAGGAGCATGTTTATTAAAGAAGATTATTTAATGAAATAATGATCTTACCTTTCTTTTCTTTCTTCTCTTCTTCCTCTGTGCCGGCCCCCAGCAGGGTGAAGATGATTCCAGACTGAGAGTTGACACCAACAGCAGTGACCACCATGCGCCCTGACCCCTCCATCACATGGGTCCCTATAGAAAGGGCAGCAGAGTGTTAGAAGATATTACAGCTAGATTAGATATATTTTCTGCTAAAAAAAATAAGGGCATTTGATCTGTTCTGGCCATGATTGTGAGCATTTGTGTTAATGAAAGTTGAGCAGTGGTCTCTGACGCTTCCATCTCAAGAGACTCTAATAGAACTGATAGAACAGCACCATAGGGATATGATCACACTAAGGTTAAAATATTACAGATTTGATATTGAGATGAATTCATTTATCCGTAGATACCATTCTTAAAAAAATAGAAACTTCTCATCCCTACACATAATAGTGAAATTACACCAAATGGCAATTGTTAATGTCTCTATTTGGACAGTAGGTCCTCAAATCACTCTTGTAGAGTGTAGTAGTATTCATTGCCTTATAGTGTGATCCACTTCCATATTATATATAATATTATAACAACTCACTTCTATTGCAACAACAACTCTCAGTGACTAACGTGGTCAATCAAGAACATTCGATCATTCTCTCTAGAAAAGTTATTGGTCACTTTGGTTCTAAATTGGTTCTATATTTAGGATCACTGTCCTGGTTCAGTGACCTACAATTGGGAGACTACTGTATGTGTCAAAAGGTGCTACAATTCCAGCACTTCACCTTATAAAGAAGAGTTCTTCAAACATCGTTGAAGGCAAAAGTTAGGAACTCATTCTCATTCCGTTTTATTTTAAATCCAATGTGCTGGAGTAGGAAGCCAAAAGCAGTAAAAATGTGTCACTGTGCAAATACGGGCAGACTCTTTTGTGCATGTGTATATGTATATTATACAGTACACACACACACATTGAACATTATTAACCTTTGGGAGAGTAAGTCGATGAATATACGAGGCTAATTAAAGAAGGCGGCAAAAAGGCACACAGCTAATTACCCACAGTAAAAAGTACCGAGATGTGAGATCAGATTAACCCACAGTTTCTGTTATCAGTGAAGAATCGTACAGCGGCAAATTCTAGTTTCTCTGCAGCAGCAAATACTAAACCAATAAAGAGGGAAAATAGATTCAAAAACAGTGTCTTCCAGGCTGTCGTCAGTGTCTTCTGTGTTGATATTTAGATTATCTGAGGTCTTGTCTGAGGTAATGTCATGACTCTAATTCATTTGATTTTTTTTCACAATAGGAGATAGCAGACCAAACCTAAGCCTAATAATTAATGGCAGGCAAACCTCAATATAAAAACAACCTGAAACGTTTCTCTGAGGCTTTTACGTTGCCGTCAACATTTCATGATTGCCTCTGAAGAGATCATAAAAAAGCATGATTATCATGTAAATATTTGGCATATGTTCTATTTTTGTAATTTACTTGATTACTTAGATGGAAATAAAAGGTTGTGACAAACATACCAGACAACAGCATGGGGTCCTTGTCGGCAGCCTTCGTGACGTGGTCGGACTCTCCGGTCAGTGATGACTCATCAATCTTAACGTCATTGCCCTGGATCAACACTCCATCAGTGGGAAGGAGATCACCTGCAACATCAGAAATGGCAGAGTTGCTATCTGCAGTGGATTAATTTACACCTCTGGAACTGATTGAGGATAGACTGTCACCACTGTAGTATATTGTTGGTACAAGCTGGCATTGGTGTTTTCTGTGTATGGGTCTGTCGCAGTTAATCAGTGTTTCAATACTGTACTGTAGCTAAAATATATTTAATTGCTAAAATTGTAAATGAAGTGGAAGTCTAGTTTCAGCTACTGAACCGTGAAAACCTCAAAGTCAATCGAGGTAGCCAGTGGGCACATCCAACCACATCACACTTATCAGAATCTGCTGTGAAGTTTGGTCAATTTTGGACAGAAGAAGGAACAAATAACTCTGCGATGCTTCAATCAAGGCCATAGATTGTGTATCAAAGCTCTGAATTTGTACCAGGTATATTATATTATATATATTTGCCATTTGAGTTTACTTACACTTAGTTCAGAACACACGCACACAGTCTGACAATCCCCTCACACCTACCGTATTTGATCTGTGCGATATCCCCCACCACTATGTCAGCCACGGGCAGCTGTATGACCTGGCTACCACGGACCACCTGGAATTTCTGCTCCTGCTCGATGCGGCTTTGCAGCCCACGGAACTGCTTCTCCTTCGACCAGTCATTGAAGGCCGTCACCAGCACCACACACACCACAGACAACAGGATAGCTGCGCCCTCGATCCAACCGGCATCCGACTCACCCTCGTCTTCTACCCCACCCGCCGCCGCGCCACAGGCTGCAGTTCAGTGACGGTGACAGGGAGGACAATAGGAAAATTACAGAGACGTCAAAGACTGAAATATAAGCACACTGTGTTTTCATACATGCATATAGACGGAAGCATTCTGTCGACACACTGGATTAACACATTGGATATCAACTCACACATTTTAAACACAAGTTTATGTTTATCGCTTATGTGGAGTATGAACGCGTCATATAAAAGAGACACAAAGGGCTGTAATCAATGCTCACATTCATACTGAGAACTGAAAAGCTGTGGACAAAGACAGCAGTGACTGTGTGTGTGTGTGTGTACAGTATACTGCAAATACACGCACATGTGCAATTTCTCATGTACAATGTGTGCAATATAAAAGACAACTCTGAAATAAAAAGAATTGAAGCTGAATTGACCTTCAGAGAATTCCCATCTCCTTGCGTCTTCATTCATTTGCTCTACTAAATGAATGCCCTGCAGTCTACTGGCTGTGCACTGACAGACTGGGGTATATTTGGGAATGAAACAAGGCCTATTCCCAGCCCTCCTCATGCTGCTTCATGTAATATTCTTGGAGCCATTGTGCCCTACACTCCTGGCTAGCTGACTTCAAAAGCCCCTGGTGGGGTGATTTGCTTTGGACAATATAACACTTGCAGCTCACAAGGGATCTAGTACAGACCCCCTGTTGAAGACATACCGGGTCTGGTTTAAGAACTAGACTCCAAGAAGCAATTTGAACTAACTGGTGCACTACAGAGGGGCTCAGATCAATATTCATTTAGACACACATACAGTAACATAAATACCCTCCCTGAACTGTAAGACATATAGGTACTCATGCATTCTTGTAGGTTTTAGCAAAAAAGAGACATTTAAATAGACATTGTGTTAATGTACTAAATAGTGTTTGTATGTATTTATTAGGGTTTATATTGTCCTGTCCAGAAAAGTAATTTTATTTCATAGGACATTAATATTCCTCCTTCAAAATCTTGAAGTCATGCAATCATGCAACAGTATATTCAGACTGGCATGGGTGTGTTAAGAGAAGCAATCAAATCATTGCCATGTATTTATTATACTGAGAGAAGCAAATGCCAGTAAATCATACACGAAACAAAGACAAAAAAAAAAGAGTGCAGGAGCGTAAACAATTTAAAAGGACGAGTTCAGCCTGTCCTGCTTTGTAGTATGTTCTGATTGTACAGCTCTTTGTATTCAGACATGTGCTGTCAATGCAAATGTGTGCACAAACTGTGTTCTTGTCTCCCTCACAGAAAGACACATGCAGTCGTGCAGCAAACATGTAGCTGTCCGTGGTGCTGAAGTGCTAACGTTGTGTAGCTGTGTACTGTACACCCAAAGCCAGCTGACTGAGAAACCTTTACAACTGGATAGCATGTAAATGAACAAATAAATGTCTAGAAGCTTCAAAGGAAATTTTCGTTGGGTGTTTGATACAAATGCAATTAAGAGCCTCCTCATTCAGCTGCAGCGAGGCCGTTTCATATGTAAATGAGAATTAAGTCATCCCACCACCTTCTATTTTTGGACCGTTGGGCTTTTTTTTTTGGCCTATTAATAAACAAACAGTAAACCAGCAGTGAGAAATGTGTGCTTGTGTGTGAATGCATGAGTGTGGATGCTGTGATACTTGCATTCTAGAAATATCAGAGCATAAATGTTTCATAGGCTCCAATTTGATGTGTTTCTGAAAGATATTCATGTTCTACATGAAGTTTAAATATTTTTGCGGTATTATATTTACACAGTCATCATGAAATATGTCGTCTCATTTTCAAGGGTGACAAGAATCTTTGTAAGATCATTGCCAGAAATGTTTGAGTCTATTACATATTTGTGTGAAATGGGACTATATATAGCATTATCACCATTTCCTTTAACTCTTCCATTTTGTTATGGGTCTTAAGTTGGGCTCATGTTTCTTAGTCCTACATCTCAAAATATCCTCACATCCCTATGGCCTTATGTCCACCTCTCCTCTGTCACAAATGCACACACACACATATCTGTATCTGCAGATGGACGCAGTTACTAGAAGTATGATTCCTTTGACCTTTTTCTGCTTCATTTGGAGGCAAAAGAAGCAAACTATGAAGGAAAAAGTGCTTGTCATAACTGATAATCAAATTCTAATTAACCAGTAATTTCACTACCAAACTATGTGGCTGACTGAGCACATAATTCATTTACACACTCATTAATCCCCTCTTAATTCTAACTATAACTATACATTTGATTAGCCCAGAAATGATTTGATTAACTACCCATGCAAGTAAGATGGAGGTAACTCTTTGTTTTGCTCTGGTATTTTTGCCTATTTGAACCCCTTTAAAATTATGACTGGTCCCTTTGGCTGGCTAACTGAATTCCATTACTGCGATAATGCTGAGAGCAATGACTGATGTTGCTGACTCAGCACCTCGTTATGGTCTCTGTCTTCATTTCCTGTTTCACAGCTCACAGGTGTGATGTATGGGTACTGGGAGCTCAAGGTTATTTCTCTACTCAACACTTCATTAACCTTCCCGGGACTTTTTATACACACCTCCATAGAGTGCACGCACATGCACACACACACACACAGACAAAAATGACCTCTGTACTGGATGAGTCACCTGATCTCTTGCGACAGGTCACAAACAAGTGTGACCTGCCTCACCAATTAAAAAGTGTGTGTGTATACATGTAGATGTGTCAGAGTAAGTAATGTCAAGTAGACCAATGCAATTATAGCCCTTTGCTGTCCTCAGCAATGGTGGAGATACCAGATAACTCGAATAGTACATGTATGCGTGCTTGTTTGTCTGTGTCAAATCCTCAAAATGAATGACAAGAAAGCATTTTAAAGGAAGTGATGTCGCTTTACTCACATTCCCCTTGGTTGCCTCCAGGAGGTTTGTAGAAGGAGAGGCCCAGGGAGATCACGGCAGCAAGCTCCAGGATGATGAGGGTGACGTCCTGCAGGGCCTCCCATACTAGCTGCAGGAAGGTTTTTGGCTTCTTTGGAGGTATCAGGTTTCTACCAAATAGTTCTTTTCTCTTGTCCAGGTCAGCTTGGGCACCTGCGAGACCTGAGACAGGAAGACACAGAAAGAGGAGGAGGAGGAGGGAGAAAGAGAGATTAGATTTAAGAGTTAGATTTATTGATAGTACCGTACATCACTGTGCAATGATCATCAGTATGTGTAGGATATTCTTACTAGAGTATAGCAGTGACTTTTATTTTGTATATATTAAGGATTAACAAACAGCAATCTGCTTTATTTTTGCATTTGATCCAAAGAGATGGAAACAGCAATCTTTAACACTTCTTATTGTTAAAAGTGCTGATCTCCAGTCATCTTTGTAATCACTCTTTTATTTTCTTAATGTTTTTTTTTCCGGCCTTTCTTCTTCTCTCTTCCTCAGTCACACATCACACACGAACCATCTCTAATTACCAGATTGAGTCATGGTGGGCCACGGCTCTGCAATCCTTATATAATTCTGCTCAATAGACAAGGGCCTTGTGCTTTGACCTCATCCACCTCCTCATACACCATGAACTACTGTACACAAATATCTTTCTGAAGAACTTCTTACTGGCTCGAGGAACGATTTTCTTGTCCAGAAAATAATTCTCATACACTAGCTTATAAAATGTGGCAAAAGGGTCAATTACATCAGATGAACATTGTAATCCAAATAGTGTTACCACTAAGTAGTAGCTTTTTGTGTGCAACTGTCCTTTTTCCCCACAATTCTTTCCTTCAAATATGCATTATGTACGTTTTCAATTTGGATGATTTAGAAATCACAGAACATTATCATCCGTATATGTGGTGCATGTAATTTAGGGTTGAGTCTGTGATTGATCCTGTATCTCTTATCTACTTTACATCTTTAACTAATGGACCTTAAAATTGAGTCTATGTTGCCTTAACTATTGGTCTTCGTATTAAGTCGTGTTCATGTATTAAATCAGATTTATTACAGCTGTAAAATGTTACTATCGATACTGGTTCTAATTCATTAATTTTAGTTTTATAAAATGTTAGAAAATATTGAGGCTGAAGTGACATCTTTTGCTTGGTGACATGTTTGTTTTATATTACTGACAGTCCAAAACCTAAAAGATATCTAATTTCTAATTATATAAAACACAATTTAGAATTACAGAACATTACATTCTGTGCAAAGTCTGTATCATCTTTGATGTAGCAGGTTATCAGGGGATCAAACTACAACCTCATGTGAAATAAATGTACTGTGGTTGATATATGATATGATATGATATGATGATGATATTTCATCTGCATTCCAATCTCACATAAAAAGAGTTAACTTTAATTTAAATTAAACTTTTCCAAACTATTGTACTATATTAATACATGTTTATATATTAAATCACATTTATTACAGATACAATAAGAATCTGTATCACTGGTGGGTCAGAAACTGCTGTGACTTGAAACCTATATCTGCATCACACCTTCACAAAGATTTGGAGGGAGCATTAAGTGTAATAATGGCAATGAAAATGTCTGCACTATGTCTTCAGTAAAAATTATTCATAAAAGATTTCTATCAAGATACATTATTGGTTTCTATCTGGCTGCTTTTCAGTGCAGCACCATTATCTGGTTTCTGAGTGCACACAGACCAGCACAGTGTGTATTCACCCTCTCTGTGTCTCTCTCCCTCCCAACCACAAACATTTCCACAGCCTTATGGCATGCATGGTGCGTCACTGGGTCTCCCAGGAGTGGCCCTGATTTGCACCAGATAACATCGCTGCTGCATGACACTGTTTCACATTTGAATGCACATAACTGTGAGATGACATATTCACATCTGCAGAAAATAATTGATGATCCAGCCACATCTGGCTTTGGAGAAACAGGAACAAAGAGGATGATGAACAAATGTTTAGATACTGCAGAAAATGAGCTGAAATGGAGAGGGAGAAGGAGAGGACAGAAGGAGGGCAGGCTGAAAAGAGAACAATTCCCAGCTCCTATGTAGGAGAATGCCCTGGTTACAAATAGATCAGTCTATAGATAGCCTCATTATCCATTCTCTTTTAATTGTCTGTGTGAGAGGACCTAGCATGCTGTCCCATTGATCTACACAGCACCCTGCATCACATCACACACAAGTATGTCTGTTTGCGTGTATGTGTGTGTGTGTGTGTGTGTGTGTGTGTGTGTGTGTGTGTGTGTGTGAGTACATGGCTCTGTGAGTCGTGACGTGCATTGGAGTGTAATAAGGCTGGCCAAGCATGCTTACGTTTGTTTGCACTATCAAACGGTCAAATCTAGAGCTCTTATAATCAGGCTTTAGCCAGTTACAGTTGGTTAGACGTGCACACACACACACACACACAAAGGCACACACACGTATGGACACACAAGCGCAGATACACATATTTATACGTATCCACACTCAGCTTCCAATATGACATTCACTCATATTTCTACTCAATACTGCATCCACAGAACAACAAATGCATATGCTAATCCTCCTACTCCACATTTCTTGTATCTGTCCACCAGTGGCAGGGGAGCTAGTTATAGCATGCAAATGCCCCATTCTATATAAGGACAGCTATCATTTCACATTGAAATACACCATACTGCATACTCTTAGCCATTTCTGCCATTTGATAGGTACCTCTGTACATGAGACGGTGCATCAGTTCAGCATGACATTTAACCTCGTTAAATGTTTTAACTGTGTTCTCCTTAAATGCCCTTGAGATGTGAGCTATGCTGTAATCAATCTCCCTAATCATTAAAAACTCATTGCTTCCTGGAAAATCCTCCGCTACACTATCATTCCTTCTTGGATCACTGATTACAATACTGCTAAGATTCATTTGCCAGATTATGAAATATTGTAGGCTAAATACTGTCAGCCCTGCTAACCGCTCTGGCAGTAGGTTTTGAGGAGGCAGGGAGAGGGCAGAAAAACTGTGGCAATACACAGATGAGTCACAATAATCTCACAGAAGACTAATGGTGACTGCAAAGGAGTCTTTGTGCAAGAGTTCATTACCAAGTAGTGAAGTCTGAACTATCTATAAGATACAAGCAAAGTACATACTAAATGTACAGGAACAACTGATGGGAACTCCTGGAACTGTATAATGGGCAATTTAATTTATCAAAGCTCTTTGTGATTGTTCTAATCGGGGTTCAAATGGTAAAAGCCTTTTTGAGTCCACTTATGAAATATGAGAGGATGCACTATCATTAGAGTTTGATTGCAGTTCCTTTTTAGATCATCAGCTGATGGACTTAAAACAAACAGTGGGCATCCTGGTGACTCAGCAGATTAAATAAAAGCCATTTACTGTGCCAGCAATGCATCCTGTGTTTTAATCTTATCTATGAATTTGGTTGCGTGCCATCAAATCAGTCTTCCATATTTTCACAGAATACTAGCTAATTAAGCAGGCATGCTTAGTAATAAACCAACTTTGGCATACTTGATAGTGAGCATTAGATGGCTACAGTTAGAATTTTCAATTCCCATAAGAAAACTTATGATTATGGCATTGATCATGAAGAAGGCTGCAGTACAAATGATCAGCATGGGCTTCTTTGCCACACGTGCTGACGTGCTGCGGTAAGCACACTGCCTCATTTCCGGTTGCCGGTGTTTCTGTGTTGCTGGTTGTGTATTTTGCTGCTCTAGCTAAACCCAGTTAGTTTTGTTATATTCTTCTCTACAGTGGCAAATGACCTGCTATACACTTAAGTGTAAGTTCTGGTTAAGCACTCATAGCTAATCCCACAGGTGTCCACACAGTTGCTTGCTACCACACTTAAGCTAAGCAGTTAGCGATGACTTCGCTTTCTCCCTCTCCTGCTCTCTCTTGCTCAGTGTGTCAAATGTATAGTTATTCCTCTGCCTCCTTTAACGATAATGGTACGTGTAACAAATGTAGTTTATTTGCCGTGTTGGAGGCGAGGCTCAGTGAGTTAGAATCGCAGCTCCGCACCATAGAAAGTCAGTCAGCCGAGCCGACCAAAGGTACATTCTGCTAGCTGTCTCCCGGCAACCCCCGAGCAGCTGGAAACCAGGGAGGCTGGGTGACTGTCTGAAAGGAGCATAGCTCTGAGCCAAAGCCCCACGGTTCACCACCGATCAGTTCATGTTTCTACCAGGTTCTCTCCACTCGGCGACACACCTGCTGAGAAACCAACTCTGATTATTGGTAGCTCTATTTTGAGAAACGTGAAGGACTTTCTGGAGAAGACCTGGTCTGATTAGGAGGCATTTATCCCACTTTGGATGGAGCCGTATCTATCTATTTCTCATATCTAGAAATCTGGCTGAGTTTATTAGTGGCCCAAAACCATGACAGCTCAGAGTTGAGACCAGGAGGCAGAGTTGGAGTCCTACGTCCTACTGTGCTTCCACAGCTACCCACCCTAAACTCCATAGAGAGGGTGTCTGCCCCCCGACCACTGACATTATTTAAATTTAAAGTAAACAGCAGAGGAGTTATACATAAAAACCAAATAGAAATTAAGACCACCACTGCAACAGTACAGCAAAATAGGACAATTAAATGTGGACTCTTAAACATCAGATCTGTCATCTAAAGCTGTACTAGTTACCGATCTAATATCAGACTATCATATTGATTTATTTTGTCTTACCGAAACCTGGCTGTATCATGATGAATATGTTAGCCTAAATTAATCCACCATAGTCACATTAATACTCACATTCCTCGAGGCACAGACCGAGGAGGTGGAGTTGCTGCCATCTTTGACTTAAGCCTATTAATCAACCCTAAACCTAAACTAAATTATAACTCATTCCAAAGCTTTGTTCTTAGTCTTTCACACCCAACCTGGAAAACACTACAGCCAATTTTATTTGTTAAAGTGTACCGCACTCCTGGACAGTATTCTGAATTTTTATCTGATCTGATTTATCTGATTTTTAATTATCAGAGTTCTTATAAGGTTTAGTTAGTCCTTATAACAGATAAAGTAATCATTGTAGGTGATGTTAATATTCATGTAGATGTTGATAATGACAGCCTTAGTTCTGCATTTATCTCATTATTAAATTCGATTGGCTTTGAATATCTAATTGTGTTTCCACAGAATCCTATTTTATCGGACCATTATTTAATAACTTTTGAATTCTGATTACTGGACTACATGCCAAACATTCCTACACTAGATGTATATCTGGAAGTGCTGCAGCTAAATTCAAGGAATTTAAACTGATCATCTTGTTGATATTGCTGCAGGCTCACTGCGAATGACACTCAACACAATTGCCCCTTTAAAAAAGAAGACAATAAAACAAAGGAGGTTAGCTCCATGGCATAACCCCCAATCCCACAAATTAAAGCAAACATCATAGTACTAATAGTGCCTTCTTTGTCTTCTTCTTCTTCTTCTTCTGGTTTTACGGAGGTTGGCATCCAGCTTATTGGTGCATTACCGCCACCTTCTGCACCGGAGAGTGGAACAGACAATAGACTTAATATCTACATCCTTTCAACCAAAACACACACACACACGAGCTCATTGTACCCTATTACCCCACTAGAGCACTGTGCTCCCAGAATGCAGGGCTCCTTGTGGTTCCTAAAGTCTCTAAAAGTAGAATGGAACCAGCTGTCAGTTTGTGTACGGGAGGCAGACACCCTCCTCACATTTATTATTTATTATTTATTTATTATGTATGCTTAAGACTTTCCTCTTTGATAAAGCTTATAGCAGGGCTGACTCAGGTTAGTTTCCCCTTAGTTATGCTGCTATAGGCCTAGACTGCTGGGAGACTTCCCATGATGCACTGAGCTCCTCTCTCCTCCTCTCCCTCTCCATCTGTACGCAGTCTTATTCCATTAATGCTTGTTACTAACTCTACTGCTTCTGTCTCTCTCTCCTTCTGTTGCTTTCTGCAGGTATTTCTGCCTCCGGAGCTGTAGAGTCTGGATCTATGGTTGCGGCCACCTGCTGCCCCCATGTTCCTTCTGTCATTGCTATTGCTCTTATTTTTAGTGTTACTATTATTATATTGCTACTAGTATTATTTTTATTAGTATTAACATCAAAACCATTAATACTACTATTGCTTTGCATCTCTGTGTGGAACTGTACTGTGCTGCTCTCACACTCTCCCACTTTTCACTTTTCTCTCTTTCCCTCTTTCTCAACCCAACCGGTCGAGGCAGATGACACTCACCCAGTGTCTGGTTCTGCTCGAGATTTCTACCTGTTAAAAGGGAGTTTTTCCTTGCCACTGTCTCCTAGAACTGCTCATTGTGTGAATTGTTGGGTCTCTAAATAAAGAATCGGTCTAGACCTGCTCTATATGAAAAAGCACCCTGAGATAACTTTGTTATGATATGGTGATATATAAATAAAATGGAACTGAATTGAATTGAATTTGGCCATGTGGGTTCAGGGCCAAGATAAGCTGCTCCTGCTTCTGTAATTTAACAGACAAATTCACTCTGCAATGAGCCTCTCTCTTCTTAAATCATTAAAATAAAAAACTGACCATGAAGTTTGGTAAAGTGACAACACTTAACGTAATGATAATATACTACATAATTAAAATTACAATGACAAGAATGGTTTTCTCTGTCGATTAATCTGTCCATTACTTTTCTGATTCATCACACATGATTTAGTCTATAAAATGTCAAATTAAGTAAAAAAAAGTGGTGACATTTTTTAAAAGTTTATAGTGGAGCCGACCAACCAAAACTGACATATTTAGGTAAGATATGATGATATAAAATAGAAAAAGGCAGCAAATGGTAACATTGAGAAGCTAGAACCAGCAAACGTTTTTCTTAATATATGACTGTCTTATTAACAATTGTCAATTAATTTCCTGTCAACTGACAAATTGTGTGACTAGTTTGCCAAGTTATTATAATTTACAACCAAAGATTTACAGACATTCTTTAAAAATCAATGACGAAAGAACTTTGAATTTCTCTCCTCTTCTTCACTGTTCTTACTCTATAATTTATGGCTGGTAATGTGCTGATCTGTCAAACACAGCAGGCTCTGTGACTCACATCTGCTTTGACAAATGGTACCTACCTAACATCCTGTTTGCAAATAGGCAGGGACATGACATAAAAAACATTTAAAACTGTATACCGTCCTTTCTGCATGAAAGGAAATGGGATTTCTTTTTCAGTCAGAGGGAACATGATGGTGTATTTTAACAGTTGGCCCTTTTTTTTGTATGTGACTAAAAATAGATCTCCATGGAAACACTATACATCCCACTAGTTTAGTGGAAATACCCGTGACTCTGAACCTTGGAGAATGTGTGAATATGTAAGTAAGTGTGTGTTTTGTGTCCAAGAGCAAGCATGCACGTGTATGTATGTTGCAACAAAAAAAAGACAGTAAAAAAGGGAATGACGTGATGACCTCCAAATGCCCTTGTGAAATAGGAACGTCATAGTGGAGCAGCAAACAAATAACATTCATATATCTGAAGAAATCTTCACATAATGGAGTGAAAAACATTTTAACGTGTCTGGCGGGGTCCAAGCATTATCTGCCCCCACCCACACCCCACTGTCTGTCTGAACTTTTTTTTTACCCCCTCACAATACTCTGTGCCACAACGTACAAATCAAATCACCATGGCAACAGGGTTCTACGATGATGATGATCATCATCATCATAACGAAGCACAATATTGATGCTTTTTTTCCTGCCGCGAATCAATAGCTTCAACATGTTCTCTCAGCTCTCACCATTTTAAAAAAAGAGAGAGGGAAGACAGAGAGGGATGAAGTGTGACTCAGAGAGCACAAGAGAGTGAGAAAAAGAGAGAGGGAGTAGGCTGGATGCAGAGTTACCCTATGAATAATAACCCATCAGCGACTAAAAGGTGGATAATTATCATGCTCTTATTAGAAGATGGAGTGATGGAGAAATGTGTCACAGTGTCCTTGAGAATGACCTCCATAATAATGACACCATTTTATGGCATAAAAGAGGAGAGGTTTGTTACTGTGCATACAAAGGCAGAATATAGTAGGAATAGCTTCAAAGGGGTGACATTAGACATGTATGTTATGTGTAAGTAAATGACATAGACAGGAGGGGGGAGTGGGATGGAGAGGAGCGTGAAAAGATTCAGACAATAACAGAACGGTGCACAGAAAGACAAGAAAGAAGAAACAATTGCAAAAACAAAAACCCCTGTATGGTTTTTGGGTCATGCTACGAATAGCTTGTGTCTCATATGTAGGACATGGTGGGAGATATTACAGCACACATTATTACAATGGTGCTAGCTCAGGGGAGGAAATTACTGGATGCTTTTACATCAGCATTCAACCTGTCCTTGTTTTAGCTGTGTGACTGTGTATCTTCCATTACATTTGTTCTTGACACTCTATGTAAGTAAATTGAGAGATACTGGAAAACCAGAGTTCAATTCCTTAAAAATACTTGGCAACTAAAGGTGATGGTGATTCTGTTTCCTTGTAGTTGATGAACAGTGTTGTAAAATGGTACATGGTTTACTGACAACGTTTATTATGCTTAAGGTTCAGTTTCCAAGGTGATACTTTTTCCACTGCATATATACTTTCAAGGTTTTTTTTTTTATGAACAGAGATCGGAAAACAAAGTTGCACAACTTCAATTCTAACCAACTAGAAAGTATAGCAAAAATAATGTGCAGGAGAGTCATCACACCTGAGAGAGAGACGGGAGTAGATAAAAACGGATCAATGCGCAATCTTGTAAACTGCTGACCCATGTGACACGTGGAACTCCCCCACTGTCTCTGCGTCCAGCAAAGAGGACACATGTATGTCTATGACGTTTGATTGCAATCAACCAGCTGGGGCAATGTCTGGAGAAAACTGAATCCAAGTCACTGGATCAGAGTTTAGGCTGAAGACACTTTGCGTTTCACCTAAACAGCTTCTTTAGATTAAGACGATAGTGGGCGAATATATTAAACAAATGATTTCCGTGAGAGCGGCCCCCACCTTGCAGCACAGCGGGGCCACCCACTGTTAAATGAAGACGTAATTAAAGAAATGAAGTCTGGATTCTCCCTTAATCATGGTAGGGCTGGATGTTTTGGGGGAAACATCAGGGGAAGAACGTTAGTGCCGCATTTAAAACAGCAGGAAAGGGGTGACTCAACCCCTGTCCCGTATTCAGGGAGGGTTTTGTTTTACCGCTGTCTTATTTGGTGGCCGTCGTTGCTCTGCTTACAATGTGGTTGTGCGTGCTCTGATTCTCTGTACGCTCCCTGTCAGGATCCAGAGTGCGAGAGGGCAGGGCAGGAGGCAGCAGGCTCTCTCTGTGAGGACCGGTGGATGTCTTCACCGTAAGCAGACATACTGCACTGTATGTAAACAAACAACTGAGAAAATACATTCTCACATTTCATGAGGAGTCACAGGGTCATACATGCCCGCTCGCTCACACGCACAAACGCACACACACAGATATATCATTCATTCCCCTAAGGACAGCTCCATCTAAAAGGTAATGGACTGGAAAGTGACACTGAGCAATTTCTGACACCATGTCCACCACGCGTGTGAGACCACACTACAAAATGTTATTGTGTGTTTCTGCTGGTGCGGACAAAATGACAGATCAGTCTAATATTCCTACACCGAAGAGTAACAAACTCAGATCAGTGGCAAATTTACTGTTTATGAGGCAGCAGAGAGCTCATGGGAGCTCTAGTCAAAGTTGTTGCCTATACAGGAAAAACACTTAAAGGAACAGTTTGGGAAATACACTTATTCAGGCTGACGCAGAGAGTTAGAGGAGAAGATTGAGGGCGGGGATCAGTTGCCAGGCAACCAGTACAGACTCCTAGAAGTTACTGGTCCTGGCCAGGAAACAGTCTGGCATATAACCCCACGTAAAACTGCAAATTGTTTTTACTATTTGAGACATAGCGTGTTAATAAGGGAGATTTTGAGGATCTGGCAGGGGCATTTTGCCACACATCTTCCAAAGCTGAATTTATGTTTGATTTTGACAATACAACAAGCTGACCACTAAAAACACCTTTTGGTCTTCGTATTACAGGTCTTTCATTATTAAGACAAACAAGCCACTCCATGTGAACTAATTTTCTCATCCCAAGTCATTTGTGTTTCCTATACCAAGGCTCAAACGCCAGGGTGGTTTTTTAACATTCTCCCAAATACTCAAATTAAATGTGTGTTGCAATGCCGAAAATAAAATATGCAATTGTGTGTGTGTTTTTGTGTTTGTGTGTGAGTTTGTGGGGGCAGCTGTACAAGTGGGTGAGTTTTGCTGTCACGCACTGTGCTCTATGTGTCTGACTCATGCGAGAGATGGCAGAGTGGAGTGAAAGAACACAGCTCACAGCTCTCTCACTCACACTCACACACACACACACACACACACACACACACACCAGTCACTCCACAGCATAACTGATTAGTACTTAGTAGTCCTACTTCATAGAATATAGCAGTATGAAGATGGTTGTATAAATGAAGTCTTTGGGTCTAAAAGACTGCATAATGCATCCCACATTCATTTTCGAAGCTATTATGTTCTGACCCAAAGTACACATGCTCTTTTGTTTCTATGACGATACTTCTTGCAATTTTTTTATTTTATAATGTTGTGAAAAAAGCGGATTATGCAACGTTATGCAAGACAGCAAATACATATAAATACATACAAAAAAAGCCCTCTACAATAACAAATAGATGTGGTTGGTGTGTGCAGCTCATATCACACAATTTGAATACCCAAAGGTTTAATTTACACCTCTTAGAAATCTTTTATGGAGCAGCCTGGCATTTAGCACATCAAGAGCAGCATAGAGAGAGAAAACAGAAACAAGCTCAGAGTGACTCATGTAGGATGAAGGCTTCAGTGCATATGGCCCTTATCGAAATTCATGAAACCATCCATTCTGTGCATGGGTGAGGTCCAGTTCATATTATGGATCCATGGATCTGAGTGGTCCCAGGTACATATGACCAACATTTAAAAAAATCATGTGTATGTGCATTAGGGCTGAAAAGTCACACACACACTGCAGTTATATTTTGTTATAAAAACAAAATGGTGTTCTAAGAATCATGTGAGAATCTCACTTCTGAGTGGAAGAAACTGTGCAGACCCTGTGTGCATTTGTGTGTACAAATGTGATTATTCAACCTGCGGCAAGTGGTCAAAAGTGAAAAACAATGGGAAAAATATGAGTCTCTTAATGAATGATTACTCATCTGTTACACCATCTGAGCCTCAAACACAGTAATGTCAGCTGGCCCGACTGCCCTGGATGTGGACACGACATTAATGAGACATCTGTTTATAGCCTCTGTGTGTGGGGAGGTACAGTATGTGTGTGTGTGTGTGTGTGTGTGAAAGAGATGAAGAGAAGAGATGGTGAGAGTGTGCCACTACTGCTCAGTGATCCACTCAACTATACGGCCAAAGTGTAATGAGGTCAGGGACCCCGTCCTGTAATTCCCAACTGTTCAACCATTCATACAATCAATCAGCGTACCCATCATCACTTTTGTCTCTCATTCATCTATCCATCTATGAAATGGTGAAATGTCATCAGCATTGAATTCTTATTTACCTTAAAGACACTGTGATAAATAAAAAAGAGCACTCTCATGTGTCTGTTAGTATATTCATGTAGGGACTGTTGTATGGTGATGTTACGTTCGCAAACGATCAAATTCTTTTCAATGGCTCTTTGGTATGAACAAAGGGAACCGAGTCGTACATGGAGAGTGCCGTTCTTTTTATTCTTGTTCCCAAATTTCACAGCCTGCCCTAAATCCATTCCCCTTTATGTGAACAGTGAGGACCAACCAGACACAGTGTCGCATGAATTGCATTCAAGGCAAGACAACTTTATTAATGTAATACATTTCATACAGAGGGTAAATTCAAAGTAGTAAACTCACTGACAAAGCAATCGAATATGGCGCCATTGACATTAGGTCTGGCAATATGAGTAACTTAGTGCTGCTAAAGTCCACACATGTAAAATGAAATTATATTGCCAGCATGTGTAAGTTTGAATCTGATCCAAATCTTACACTTTCATAAACCTAGTAAGCCAAGCCCCATAAAAAAAAAGAGAGAAAGAAAGAAAACGATGTGGAAAAACAATTAAAAGGAACAATGAGATGGCTCTCTGAAAGGAACAGAGCCATAAGATTCGGCCCCCTTCCAAGAGCCATAATTCCCATCACTACTGTTGTATGCATGACTGCCGGGATAGAAGAACATTTTGACAGCTTTAATACTACTAAATATTTCCACCTTATAAATTACTGTATATTCCCATTTACAAACCGTAGTCTTTGATTCATAACTCATTGATACATTTTAAATAATTCCCCAGTGAAATAGGAGGACAGTGATGGTTTCCTGTCGTATTGCATTAGAAAACAAAAATCAACATTAGAAGAAAGCTATTTCAAATAACCCTGACAGTCATTTTGGCTCAGCGTCTTTAGCCAACAATGCCACACACACACAAATCAGCAACCCCCCCCCCCATTGGGAGTGAAAAGGTACAGCATCCAGGGCCAAGAGGCTGAAAGGTAGCGTGACAGTGGTCTATCTACCGTCTCCCATCTGGGTGTCAGTCTCTGGTTTCGCCCAGGGGCTCAGATAAGCTCTGGACACAATAGGGACAGCTATTAAAATTCAAACTACCAGCGAGAGTCATGAAATAGTCATCACAGGTGAGGGAAATATACACACCATAATGTGCCCCTTACTGCCTGTCTGCTTGGATCCGCAAGGAAAATACACTGTTTAGGAAACAGCTAGAGGGGTGCTGATGATTGTGGCAAATGCCAGTTGAATTAAATACATATATACTAATAATTTGGCATTCTTCAGTATAATTAAATTTTATAAAATATATTTGTAAAACAAATGTGAGAGATATTTTTAATGGATTGAAGCATAAAAAAACCTTTCAACCATTCAACAAACACTAACACTATAGGGACATTACAGTGGAGAGTTGAAAGAGTATTGATCTCTGCTTGTGCTATGCAGTAGCATTTGGATTGAACTCTGAGCTCATGAAACTGCATCCAAAAAGTTCCATCTGCTGCACAAATGGATGCATCTCCTTTAATATTCCTGACATGAAGCAGATGTACTTACATGGTATTCAGCACTATTGATTTTTCCATATGCCACTAATGTAAGGCTAGTTATTTAGTGTTGGCATATTTATGTACTATAAAGCAGTACTAAAATAGTAGCACTAGCAGTAATAGTAGAATATTTGAAATAGACTAGAAAACAGACTACTGTATTTATCTATATTTTGATTAATCGATAAATTGAAATGTCTTTAAAATGTCCAAAAGTATTGAAAAGTACAAAATCTTAAGATATAACTGATTATTTGTTTCAATAATAGCAATAATTGTTTAAATGCAAGAATTCAACTTTTAAACTATGCAACAAAGTAAAAAAAAAAATGTTATATGCTGAAAATATCCATCCCGACATCAAACTTATAGGGTCTGCAGTGGTGGAAAGTCACTAAAAACATTCACTCAAGCACTGTACTTGAACAATTTTGAGGTATTTTTAATTTTCTACATTTCAGAGGCAAAGGTTCTACTCCATGTATTTGCCAACTTAGGTTACTTACTATTTACTTTGCATATTGTAGGATTTTACATTAGAGACATTTGATGAGCTTATAAAATACAATACATCGGTACAGATTAAAGTACCTAACAGTATAAAGAGAAGTTAAAACTAGCACCACCTCAAGCAACTTCAACAGTAAAATGAGTACGCGTGAGTACATTTTAAGTAAGGTTTTGAATGCATGACTTTTACTTCTGATGCAGTATTTTTACATTGTTGTATTGGTACTTTCATTTAAGTGAAGGATGTGAATACTTCTACTATAGAAGGTTGATCATAGGTTCCCCCAATCCCGCAATGAAGATTCCTTTAAATCTGCTGTAGTGTATGTATTTACTGGATAAAATTGGAATATCTGAATAACACTGTCACAAGAGAAGAGGGTAGATTAGTCAACTGTAGAAGCTGGAATAATTGTGATGGCACATCAGTGCCTAATTTGGCGCTTTGATCCTGTGCCCTTGGGTAAGTGTGAATATCTCTGTGGCAGTATCCCTTTTTCCCTGGGCAAGACTAAACAGCCAATGCCAATGGGCAAGGCATGGAAGGCTACATTTTAAAGCTTCTGAAAATCAGAAAAAGAGAGAATCCATTTTCTTGTTCCTCTTTTCTGCTGCTGCCGGGACGTTATGGATTATTCTCTTCTGTACGCCTAAACTCAAAGTTGAGATATAGCTGCTCTGTGCCCTTGAGCAAGGCAGGGCTGGATTTGATCCAAGACTGTATCTGTTTATGTGCCCTTGAGAAGGAAATGCTGTCTGTCTGAGTTGGCAGCAGTGGTACCACCCTTGTTCTGCCCCACAGTGGGAGAAAAGAGAGGAGAGAGGTCAACTCAGGAAAAGAGCTGACATGGAGAGAAACAAGCCGGTTATAGCCCGGGACTCTGCATATTCAGCTAAAAGCATCACCACGCCTGTCAACTTGCCATCCATACTCCTGGCTTCCAGCAGCCAGTTCAGATTCAGGACATTTCAGAGGACAAGAACTGGATTTAGACATATGACAGCCAGTTGGGACAGAGAAGCATTTGGAGATGTCAGTTTCCGGCACTGTATTTTTGAGCGATTCACTTATCTAAGAACAGACTTTCCAGGCAGGCAGGAACTATAGTAATGAGCTACGGTGGTGGCCTGATGGTAGAAAACTTGTTGAAGCCGGGGGGGGGGTCAGTCACAGATTGACAAGACACCAGTCCTGTCCCTCGAGAGCCCTTGAGCAAGACACTACTCCCCTACCTGTACACTTGTCATACATTGCAACACTGTCTAGAGAATCTCACTACACTTTGAGGAAATATGAAATACGAAAAGAGCTGATTTAATTTCCATGCATGAAAACAATGCTTTAGCATTACATCACTAATTATTTCAGGCAGGAAAAGAAAAGAACAAGAAAAAGGAAAACAATATCATTGCACTGTCAAGACAGTGTTCCATTGTGCTGAAAAAGATGGGATAATTTTTATAAAGACAAGATCATAATAAAAAATCAGATCAGGTGTGGAATACCTAAACTATCACAATAATCTGTAATCTCATAGGTAATGTCAAGTGATGACTGGGCGCTGGGTTGAGTGCTGAGTTTCATATTTTGAATCTACCAAGACAGCCACATTAGTTGTTTACGTTTTCAGTCATGTCTACAGAATACCATTCTGTACACCATAGAATACACTCACACAGGCAGACGTACTGTGTGCTGTTGTGAGTAAGCACCAGGCTCCATGGGAGCAGGCCAGTAGAGTCTGGTTTTTGGCATCTGTCCTCTTAATTCAGTCAAGCATCTCTTGGGATAGCTGACTTCACTGCCGACCATGTCCTGCATTTGCGTGTGTGTGTGTGTGTGTGTCTACATATCTGTCTATCTGACAGACCCTCTGACAAGATGGGATATAATAGAAGAAAGTTTTGACTGCCTCTCTCTAGCTCATCTGATTATCCTTCTATTACTGGCAACTGGTATCATGCACAACATGGTATACTGGCTTTTCAGCTGATATGCACCACTATTGATGAAAAGAGGGGGCAGGTTCAAGATAATTTGTACACTGAAGGCCAATTCATCAAACAAAAATTAGGCTTTTTCTAGACTATAGATGCATTTCAGTGAACATCTCATGGATATAAATGTTGTTTTAATCCAAGACCTTGTTTAATCCCTGTCTGGGAAACCAGCCCACAGTGTACTTCTCCAGAGATTGTACTTCACAACATTTCTCAGTGGATATGTTCCCAAGCAATTGTTTTTTCCTACAACTGATCATCTTTTGTTTTATACTGCATTAAAAAAATGGCAATGCTTTGCAACAATACATACTTTATAGTAAGGAATACAAAGGTGTCAGTTGTCACTAACAATTACATTAATGGTTAAATCATTCTTAAAAGGTTATTTGCCCTGATGTTTTTCAGCTATCTTCAAGACCATAAGAAGAATAAAAGCCCTGTGACATTGGTTCTTTATGACTAATTAAAAAACTACACATACACGACACCAAATGCTTTGTTACCTTTGCTATAGTTTGAACCTGCAGAGAGTTAAAGATCAAGGTGAAAAGACAAAGGATACACACCGACCAGGGATCCTTAGTTAACATTTGTGTGAAGATCCTGGCAATGCAAAAATGTCAGTTCTTTTCTTTTGAATAGTACTTGTTACTAATCTCACATCAATAAAACATTTATTAACCATAAATAAAATCAGGCTTTTTTAATGACATGTATTAGCTGAACCGCTCCTTAAGATTTCAGCACATTCCTTTCCTCCAGTAAATATTCGTAAAATTGCATATAGAGTGCTATTGAAGAGTGACTGACCATTGTGTCACAATTTAGCTTGAGCCTGCCTCAAGGTCACTGCTCCTACACTGCAGAAGAACACCTGTGTGAGTAGCCTTGTGTATTTTGCATGTATGTGTGTGTGGCTTTGCTCCCTCGCAGAGCAAAATGGCTGTGTATCATTTATAATCTGTCCTCTGAGAGCCATCCATCTCTCTCTCTCTCTCTCTCTCCACTTCACTGACTCTTATTTCATTCTCTCTCTTTTTCTACCTCTTCTACCCCTTTAACGGAGTCACTAGGGAAGGGGAGGTGAGGGAGGGGGGCAGAGAGGAAAGAAGGAGCGGAGGAGAAGAGGAGTTGCAGAGCAGGAGAAACTGTCCTTATTAAAGAGTCGGCTGCGGATGTGATACATCCTTTGTGGGACAGAGATTAAATAGACTGCGTCAGAGGGGAACGCGCTTGCAGTGCTGCGACTGGAGGACGCGATAAGTATGATCATCAGGGAGGGAGGGATGGAGGGAAAGAAAGAAAGAGAGCAAGGAGAAGAGATGGGATGAGGGACAAACAAACCAGAAGAATGAAGGAGAGGAGAACAAACAACAGGGCTAAGATTAGAAAATGAGAATGTTCAAAAATGTAGGAGCACCCAGACTGAAATGTGGACTTTATTTCAAGGGAGAGAAAGAAAAAATAAGGATTAGAAGGAAAACAGGGACACGGTGGGTGTGAAGGAAGGAAAATGAGAAAGAAAGGAGATGCAATGGGAGAACAGGAGAGGTGTTTCAACCAAACTCACACAGAGTTTGAGAGGATAGAGGGAGAAGGAGGAGAGAAGGTGAGAAGAGGTGGATGACAGATGCGTGGGGCAAACACTTTCCTGAGTTATGTATAGAATTCATAAAAGCCTCGTCATGGGAGCAGAACAGAACATCGCCAGTAAGATATGTAGGAGGAATAAGACGAGTAATAGTAGGACAGCGATTGATATTACGGAGGGAATCTACAATGCCATGTATGGTGCTAGATAACTGTATCTGCAAGAGGAGGTAACAGCAGAATAGAAAGAAGAAAGATGAAGTGTTGGTTTACTAATTTTTATACATCTAACTAACCTTTGTCTTTCTCCTGCTACGTCTCCATTTATTTTTTTATTTTTGTCCTCTGACCAGATTTCTGCCAAACACTCACTTACACATCACTACATCTGTGTCCTTGGCATCAAGGCAATGTCACTAAAAGAAATTGGATGCAAACATACAAATCACTGGTTTCAGATAAATAGATTTGTACAGTATGTGAGACATGTGTGTGTGTGGCACTGAATCATATTTGGATAAACAGTGTTCCCCTCAGTGAGAAATACAGGCACCGTGTATGATGCATTATGTGGCCACGATCCACTACTGTCATTACTGCCACAATAAGCAATGCAGGGGCATTCCCCTCAGGGGATCAGCTATAAACACAACTCTCGACAAACTGACTGTCACCTGCATTTTTACAAGCCATTTTTCCCAACGTGTCAACACCTACTCTCTTTGTTAAGTATTGTCTCTATTTCAACCAAAAAAATATTCAAATCAATCAAAAATTAAGTCTACATTCTGGAAATATATTTTTCAATAGTTTTGGGACAGTTTGAACTTTAGAAATGATGTGCTACTTTTCCAGCAGTATTACATTGTTACAAACTAACTAGGAAGAAGAGGGATGATGAAGGTTATAGATGTAGAGCAGGTCTATTTAGGCTACGCTGTACACTGGCCCACTGGGATATCAGCGACCGACCAGCACACCGAAATAGAAATGGGAGCAGGGGAGAGAGAGAGAAAGGAGGAGAGGTAAGGTGTGGTGAGATAGAGGAATGGGAGGTAGAGAGAAAGAGTAAGGGCAGGTGGAAGGGTTGACGAGGAGGAGGTCTGGAGGGGACACCAAGGAGAGGTAGGGAGGGATAAAGGTCTATATACATCTATAATACAGTTGACAAGTCGGGAGAAAATATTTTTTCCATTTTAATGTTTTCATAATAGTTTGACAAGCCATTTTCGTCTACAGTACATTTTCTTTCTTGCCGAGCATTATATGAAAAGATTGATACCACTTTCACGTCTGTACAGCAAATATGCACAGTGGCTGGAGCCAGCAGCCAGTTAGCTTAGCTTAGCATAAAAACAGGAATTTAACATGTTCAATCTAAAAAAAAGTGTAAAAATGTCAATTTGCTTTATTATGGGGGCTTGTGTTCCAGACTATAGAGAGGTATCAATCATCTCATCTAACGATTGACTATACAGAAAATGGATGGGACTTTCACTTTCAGAGTTATGCAATCCTGAAATAACTCTTCCCACTTAACGATCTATGGGGTGAAAAAAAAGTAGATGGGAAACATGAGGTGTCGATATTAGTATAACCTGCAAACATGGACAACCATTTCCATTTTATTCAGCATACAGATGATTAGATATAGAAATTGAAGGTCTTTGAATTAGGTTGGAGATCATTACATTTTAGATATAGTTTTGGTGTGTTTAAGATACTGGTAAGCATCTGGCATGGAGTTAATCAAAATCTGCAGGTGGAAAACTGTGGTCGGAGGTTGGGGGAAGGTGATTTGGGGAGAAGGGAGATTTGTAGGTGGTGGAGGAAGTGTCTGTGTGTGTGTGTGTGCAGTGGGAGTCAAATCAGGGGAACTGGAGCCCAAAGTGAGGTGGAGAGAAGATGGACGTAGTATGACGACTGAAATGAGCCGTGGTGATATTAGAGGATATTATAAGTGAGGATGAGAATATAAAGTTGTGGTCGGTTGGTAATAAAATAGGTCAGTCCCAGGCTGGCTACAATACAAGTTGTATTTTACTCTTTTGATTGAATGCCTATTACTTATTCAAAGTTCCTGCTGTAATAATTAACATTTAGTGTTATCTCTCTTCAGCATGCATGAGACGACACGTCATCACCTTGGTGTGTAAAGTGTAAAGCTCTGCGGACAATGAACTAGAAGTTATAAAACACTATGGCAGTTATAAGGCCGATCAGCACCCTTTGCTGGGTGTTCTGCTTTGAATGATAATACTATTAGGCATAGAGTACACAGCTAAAAAGTCGTAGAACTGACTGGTATATAACATTTATCGTGAGCTTGAAGTGGTGCATTTTTTTATAACATTCACTGCTTCCTTTCCAATTCGTTATTTCATCCAAGTTTGCAGTCATATCTAAATTGCCTGAATTGTCATTTTGTGAGGTGGATGGACTCCTTGTATACACTGTGGTTTCCACACGTATCTATATTTACTCCTCCTTTCCCGCATGCTCTTGCTAAGTACCCATCTACCCTCCCTTTCTCACAACATCAAAGACTATTGATGCCCTAAGCATCTCTTCATCCTCCCAAACCCTTGAGGAATGGCGCCGGCCTGAGTCTCTCTCAATTCCTTGCTCCCTCCCTACCCAGGAGGACCTGCCGATGTGCTATGTGAAAATAGCTACACTGTGAGCACCCACCAACCATCATTTCACCTATCTCAAGACAAGCAGGCCAAACCCCGAGCAGCTTCCTGTCATCCCTTCTCGGAAACTAAGCTGTAGCCTGACATCCCATCTGGCCCCTGAATGACTCATGCCATTCACCCGGTGGCTGCCTGAGGGAAACGCTAGCTTCTTCACCCCACAGTCACCTACAAGACAACACATAGGTAACTACATCCTGGGTGCAGGTATGCAGTACGAGGAAGCAGGCTACTGAGAAAACTGAAGGTTAAGAAACAGAGAATCCAGACATGTTATAGAATTTCATAGATTTTCCACTTAATCACCATTCATTTGATCAGCATCATGTATCAAGTTATCGCATGCAATTAAGACTTGAAAAAGGGGATTTTAATTCCTGGGGATGATTATGTTTAACCTCAATTAATGTATTATATCCTCCCTCTATGTGTTGACATAATTGTTCCTCCACTGGGGTCACGGAGCCCCAAAAAGCAAACCAAAATATTTAACAACATAATAATGCCTAAAGAAATGTAGTAAAGGATGCCATCTTTAGTTCCTGAAATGCTTATATTGTTAACAACAGATATGTTGTTAAACCATGGCTATTGTATTGTATGCGCTATTCTGTTTACTTTATAGCTATGTGTGTGTGTGTGTGTGTGTGTGTGTGTGTGGCAGCTATTGTAGCAGTTCTCAACCACTCATTCAAACTACTCTGCTCAGACATGCAACAAGCACCTAACCTTCAGTCACATAACTTAAATTTGTCATGAGATAAATAAACATCCACTTAAATGTCACTATTTGTGCCCTTTTTCCTCTCTAAATTTAACAGTTTTATATACTGTAGCAACAATGTAGTATCATGTGTTAGTATCATGTGAAAGCGCAGGTATAGGCTACAGTACACATGGCCAATAGGTCAACTGTGCTCAGGGCCTCTTCCCATCAAGCGCATCAAACCCCTGGGACACATACACATTACACACACCACACATGAAAACAGCAAGCAATACAGAATACCTTAAAGGATGATTCCCATGATGATATATCTGAGGTAACATATGTTCCGTGGAGCAACCGCACAGCTTTAACACCTGGCATCACAAATTTAAATAGCACCAGATACCATTACTCAGTTTCCAGTTAGTGAATGTTCGAGTGAGGGATAAAATAATTAATTAAAAAAACAAAGGCATATATGTTAATGTACTATTTACTGCTTTAACTATTTTTAAAGACAATAATGCGTATAATGTTCTTTCCCCTCAGTGTCAGAGATAGTGTTGCACATACAGTGGCACTGGTGAAATGTTAGGTTCAACAAATCAGATTGCCAGTAACAGAAAGCATGTTAATAATTGCGGTATTCCTGTTTTGATTTCATAAGTTTAATTACTTTAGTTTTAGTTTTATTGCAAGTCTGCCGGCTGTGATCACGGGTTAGTGTTTAGCACACTGATAAAATGTAATGTGTGTGTATCTAATCAGGATGTTCATGAGAATGGGAAAATTAAATTATAATTTTATGTCTGTTATGATCATTTTATTGCTAGTTCAAATTCAGTTTAATTTCAGTGTCGCTGTAACACTGCAGGGATTGTATCTTACTGATGTTGCAAATAAGGTGAGCAATAGGCACCGCATCTGAGTCAGTGTTCATCTGTGCTTTTATTCTTTTCCATCCCATTTTGATTTGCATCTTTATTCACTCTTTATTCAACTGTTTGACTTTGAAGATTCTTTGAATGTACCTAGTTTACTTTGCTGTTGTCCTGCCACAGGTATTAGCACTAGCTGACCTAGAAGTGGTACTATTGGATGAGAAGATCAGGGAACACAATCTTCCGTGACTATCATCCTATAAGGTTACAGGTTACCACTGATGTCACACAGGTGACACTACATGAATACTGATCAATGATCCTGCATCAGGGGAGGTGGATGATTTCAACACCGTTATAAATATTCAATACACAGATGAGGCTATCAGAGAGGTCTGTTTTTTGTATGCTCTCTGCACTGCACCTGGGGATAAGGTAACAGAAAATCCTACTTTTATGCAAGTTGTAGATAAAGTAAAGGTTTAGCCATTTTAACAATAGATATTTGTAATAATATTTGAATCACCTAAAGTGGATACTATGACATAGCTTAGGTAGGTAATGTGATAAATTGCCTATGAAAGTATTCTATGGTACCACAAGTTTATGCAATTGAATTTTTGAATATCCCCTCCAGGATGAAAAATACAGTAGAGTTATAACATACCTAATCTAACCTACACCTGTTAGGGTAAAAAGAAAAAACAGGAGAAATATCTGGCATTTGAACTGCAGAAAGGAAATATTTACTATATTTTCCAATTGTTTAACAGAAAATAAATAGGAAACAGGCGCTATATTTGTATACCTATGGGGGGCTTGTGTGGGGGAGGGGAAGTGAGGGGGGGCTAAATTGTCCAGAGAGATTTCTATGCATAGTAAACAGGTCTAATACTAGCTGGCTGAGAAGAATTTTCATTAGTCCCTTCAAACAGGACTCCCTCCTGTGTCTGCTGCTCTGAAGCTGTGCTTATGCATTTCCCCAGGTGCTTTACAAGGTTTGTGCATGTGTGTGCCTTTACCATTGATTTTTGTATCAAATAAAGCAGGTGGACCAAGAAAATAATGATCCATATCCAGCCCAACAGCAAATACAGTGAAAATCTACCATCAATCTTATGACTGGCTCATAATTCAGTAGTAGAACACATACCTCAAGATGAGATCCTTCATACAATAGACACCAGTATACACATATTCACATACACACCTAAGCACATACACAGACAAGCACAAACTTACCTTCTGTGGGTGAGGTTTTCAGTCGTTTGCACAGTCCCTCTACGCCCCCGTAGTCCTCCTGGAGCTTGACCACCGCCTCTGTGCCACGCAGCTCCATCAACGCGCGGAGCTCCATGAGCGAGCAGCCAAAGGCTGCCGCATGGTTGCCCTCGTTTCTTTGGTTCTTGGCATAAAAATCGCTGTTGGACATGTCCCCCATGATGTCAGATAGTCAAGTCAATTAGATAAGTGTTTGTTATTGCTTATAGATCAATCAAAAATCTTGCACAACAGACAGATGAGGTGAGTCTCATCCAAAAAAATCCAAAATAGGTGTCAAGCAGGCAACAACCAAAAAAGGGAAAAAAGAATGCCACTTGTAGGTAAAGTAGGCAGATAGAGAGATTAAAAAAGGGGGGGGGGGTCCGAGGAGATAAATCAATGAGCAGCTTCTCTGTTTCAGGAGAGACTGTCAGATAACAGTAGACCAAAAACCATCAAAGAGAAGAAACAGAAGAAGAGGAGAAAGAGCAGCAGAGAACGAGGAGAGGAGGGGATGACGAAACACAAGTGGGGAGCATCCAGGTGAGCGTTGGACAGCCCCAGTGGTCAGGTCCTGAGAGGGACAATGATGGTGGTTGTAAGTCCTGTAGGTCTCAGGCTCACCACGGCTGCAGTCCAGACCCGCTCCATGTGTGGTTTCCCATTGCTGCTATTCTGCTGTTGCCTCCGCTGCCTCTCTGTCTCTACATGGTGGTCTTCCCCATCACTGCTACAGGGAGAGAGAGAGAGAGAGAGAGAGAGAGGTGGGGGGGATGAATTCGAGGGATGAATTCAAAGAGGAAAGCAGGTGAGGGAGGAGGAGACACACAGAAAGAGAGCACAAGGATGAGCGCTGCGTTCTCAGGGCTGGGGTGAATGCAGCAGCGGTAGATGGTGCACGGCTGAAGGACAGCCTCTCCTGGCTGCTGCAGTAACTGTGGCTCTGTTGTCTCTATCTACTGCTGCTGCTGCTACTGGTGCTGCTAACCTCATTCTGAGGACACGCCAACTGACAGAGAGAGAGCGAGAGAGAGAGAGAGAGAGAGAGAGAGAGAGAGAGAGAGGGAGGGAGGGAGGATGGAGAGAAGAGGATGCTCCTTTCTGGTGCAGAGCGGAGAGGAGTTGTGTGCGGGCGGGAGGCTGGGGCTGCTCTGACGACAAAGCGGAGAGGCAGCACGTAACGCTGCGCTGTCACAGGGAGGATGGGCTGAGCTGTGGAGCTGCTGCTATCTCTCCACTAGTTCTCTCTCATTAAGTGTCCTCTCCTATGCAGTCACTCTATCTCAGTGATCCATTCCTCTCTGCCTGTTGTCTTGTAATGCCTTGCATTAATGATTTCACTCCACTGTCTCCCACCCGCTCACATTACAACTACACTCAGCTCAGAGAAGAGACTTCTACGGTGTTAAGGTGTCACACTGCTACTTATTCTGTGACCAGTTTAGGTCAATTAACCTTTATGGAACTAATTTCTAGGTGTTAGGGGAAAAAGGCAAAGGCATGAAATCGCATGAGAAGACCAATACCCAACACGGTTGGGTTAGTCCATCTTTCAATACTTTCTGGCGTCTCTGCCCTGTCTGAGGCACCCCCAAGCACATTTGTTCCTACTGAAGATATAAATATTTAAAACCAGATCACATACAGTATATAGTTTCATTCAAGAAAGGTTAGGTAATTTCCTAAAACCCGTAGGCACTAATGTTATTAGCAGGTTACCAAACAGCCGAGGTTATGGTCTAGTGAGTATTTTCAGCACCAGGACACAAAATAAAGGACAGTGCCCAGGTTCATTGTAATAAAGTATCATGTCACTCGGTGCAGTGGTGTGGCTCATTGTTGTGTTTTTAATAGCTGTTGGACAACAAAAGAAAGTCTATGGAACAGAGGAATAAGCAGCACAAGCAACTTGCAAATATGATCAATTCATTGTTAGTTGGACTTTCTATGCGTTTTGTTGAGGAAATACAGAATACGACATCCTCTTCCTTTAAGTAACCAATTTCTAACAATCCACCCGCATCCACACAAGCACAAAATGTCACAATACAACACAGAAAACATTACTGACAATTCACATGTGTAAACGCACCCCCCCCCTTCCCTAATCTAAATAAGCTTTGTCATTAATATTATTATTCTAAGTAAACCCCTGGCTTACAGCTGCCCTTCATCACTACCCACGCACTCAGGGGGAGACCTGGGATCAAAGAGTCACTCTATTGCCTCATGCTGCTGATCGCTACAGTAAATCAACACTAATGCACAAAAACTGGTGGTCTCTCTCCATCACCTTTATTATTAAAGTATTAATATGGCAAATAATTCCTCTATGGAGGTCCCCAAGTAGTCATAATGCAGAAGTAAAGCAGCAAAACAACTGAATATGACAACTGTAGAGTGGGGGCCACCTGAAGATTCTTGATACATTCCGTTAAAATTGGACGAAAGAGCAATGTCAGCCAAACCTACAGCACTGATAGCAAGGCTGGTCACTCCATTCATTAAACAAACTACATACTCATGCAATGAGCGATTTGGTTTTTCACTCTTTGGAGGTCATTGGGGTTTTAGTGTATAGTCGGCCCTCTAGAAGTTCACCTTTGCTTTACATCATACACCAAATTCCTATACGTTAAAGAGCTGTTTTACAGTATACACCAAAACTAACTGAATCTACAATATCTTCATATGTATAGTATGAGGTAAATCAAATGTGAAACCAGCCAAGAGAAAGCAGCCACATTGCTGTGGATTGCTTATGTTAAGCTGAAACATGTTCCTTGTGACTGCAAGTGCAATCTGTAATTTTCTATGTTTACTAAACTAACTAAAGTAAAGATAATGGAGCTAGCCAGTCTTGTGTTTTTGAAGATGTTTCACCTTGTTGTTGGTGTGCAGCGAAAAAAATCCTAGAATGGCCAGGTAACACGAACGTGAATCCATTATGCATGTCTTTCCCGCCTGAGAGACGTTTCGTTGTAGAACCATTCTGAGAATCTAGAGGACACGGTGACGCCTTAGAAGTTGGCACAGTGAAATATGAGTTAACAACGTTAACTTAGCAGCAGATAAAACTCAGCAGCATTGAGGTAGTGAGCGCATTCTTGGTATTGATGGCGCCAACTGCTTAAATCGACCAGACTGACACAATCAGCAAGGTGCCCAGTTGCAAATATCAAGCGTGATGGGACTAGTACCAGACACAATTGTGCGCTCAGAAACAGCGGGGCGCCGACCTTGTCACAGCAGGGTGGCGAGAGATCCTGCCAACACGTGAATGCACATCTGTAACTCCACAGGAACCAGTCCTGTCTGTTAATGAGCCTCAGCCCTTACTGAAGTGACAAAGTTAGACATTGGCAATGTCACCTGCACAGTTGCGACCTAACAACCCTGCTTAGGCAGATTAAGGCAGTGGTGTAAAGTAACTAAGCTTGTTTACTCAAGTTCTGTATTTCAGTACAATTTTGAGGTACTTCTACTTTACTACTTTAAACATTTTATGCTGCTTTATACAGTATTTCTACTCTGCTATATTTTGGAGGCAAATATTTTTCTTTTCTGGCAGCCTCAGTTACTAATTACATTTTGCCAATTTTAATTATTAAAAAACAAAATATGTATAAATAACTAATAAATGATGATGTATTATTACAGATTACACTACCCAGCAGTATATAAAGTAGTTACGCATTCCACTTTACACATTAGCCCCACCTTTACCTGCAACATTAAAGTAATGCTTACAAATTAATGCATAGTTAAAATGCAACGATATAATGTACATGAGTCTGAAATGGGTCATTCTGCATAATGAGTTCTTGTGATTTTGGTACTTTCCGTATATTTATACGTATATTTAATACTTTTACTTTTAACATAATTTCTAAACTGTTGTATTGCTACTTTTACTTAAGTAAGATCTGAGTACATCTTCCACCACTGGATTAAGGAGAGCATTTCCAACTAAGGCAAATGTTTATTTTTTCCCACTTACATTTCCTCTTAGTTGGGTTTTGGGTAAGTTCTTCTTTTATTAAACAAAAAAAGACTGGGCACGACAGCCTCTTCCTGTGTTTTTTCTGCATCTTTTATTCTGTCCTCCTTTCCTGCCGATCAGGTCCAATCAATGTTGGCGGTTCTCTTTGCATGCCAAGGCAGACATCTGTACCAGCCAGATCCTCTAAAACCGCCAAATGAAAGCAAACAAACGCTCTCCCAGGAAATGCGTGTGTGTATTTGTATGCCTGAATGGTTAATCATGTCACTGGCTGTGGAGACAAACTACATCAGAGGGAGGGGCACCATTATTATCCCAGTATACTTGTACTGTACCTTGGCAGCAAGAGTAATGCTGGTTTTCTATGCTACTAGCTTGTCTTTTGAAGTCAGTCAGTTAACCAGGGAAAAAAGAGCCAGCAGGGCTCTGAGTCCTGTAGATACTGGATGGAAATCCACACTGCCTTGATGGATGGGATTTATGAATATTTGAATTGGCATGGCACAGCATAAGCCAATAATGCTGATGATCACAACAGCCTAAATTAAATACATGCATAATTAGATGTCAAGACCTGAGCAGTTATCAGATTCCAAAGTCACACACACAATTGTACCCTGTATAATAAATAATGTAAAAAAGGATTAAAGACATAAATTCAATTCAAACAAATCTATTGGGGAAAGCAGCAACATTAGCAGGTCACACTGTTTTATTCATGCTTGAGTTTGATTCAAGCTGATAGCCTTTTCTGCATGTCATTCCTCCATCCTTTTCCACATTCTTATTTGTTCAAAAGAAAAAAAAAAACCAGAAATGTAGTATTTCCTGACTAATTTAATGCAGAATGGTGGTGCATCTGTTCATCTGTTCATTATCCACCATGTAAGGCAGTGTGTTTCCATCTTCACTGTATCATGGTGGTGATGTAACTGACAGTGGTGATGGTGGTGTTATATTCTGCTGGTGTGCAGCTACCGATCTTTAAATTACGATGATGTGCAGGAGTTGGAGAGATTGAGATGCACGAAGGGAATGAGGAAAGAAGAGAGAGAAAGGGAGAATGTAGATAGCAAAAGACAGACGTTGAAAGATGGAGGAAGGCGGAGACAAAAGAAAGAGCTTAAAAGAGTAAAACAGAATTATGGAATAATGGGGGAAGAAAGAGCAAAGGAAAGGGTAGAATAAAGGTGAAGTGCAGTGCCGTAGCCTGAGCTGAATAACCTTTAGACAATGTAAACATTCTGTCTACCTCCCTGCCTACTTGTCGCCTAGTGCTTCTCATGGTGGGAAATGATGTAAATAAAGAGTCAGTCTAGACCTGCTCTATATGAAAAAGTGCCCTAAAATAACTTTGTTATGATATGGTGCTATATAAACAAAACTGAATTTAATTAAATTGCAAGTCTGTCTGCATAATTGCTGGCATGCTGCCCATGGCCTGACAGTGAGTAATGAGTAACATACCGTACGATCAAACACCCAAGGGGAAAGTGTTGATTTTGCAATAATTAACAGCTTTTTACCTAAAGTGAACACTTAAGTGGACTTTATGAACTTGAACAACATATGGGATCGACATAAAAACTAACACTCCATAGCCAGATGCTAAGACTGGCCACCATACTGCACAGTGTTTGCTGTATGATGAAACTACTGAAAAAACACAAAGGGTTTCTACTATAGCTGAGATACAAAAAGGGCCATTAACATAAAGCCAATGCAGAAACACCAGACAGTTGTTGTCTGTACCGTCAAGGACTTGGGGCATATGTTGTAGAATCATTTCTAAATAGGTAAGTAACTTTTTTGTATTTAACCATCTTACATAGATTCTATTAACATTTTGTCAGACTTTCAAAGTATTACTTTATTCATTTAAATGACAAAAATGTTTAGTTAGTGCACATTAACCTCTTAAACAGAAAAAAAAGTGCTACGTTGCCACTGAACAACCCTCCAGTACTTATTCTCTTACAGTGTTGTTGCAGGGGCACCATATTTTCTTAAGTGCATCACACACTGGCAGCCAATCATTTCTAAAAACAAAAGTGTATACACTCAACTAATGTATTATTAAAAGATGTCATCTTGTCTTAGCCATATTTTCTGATGGCATGATTTTAAGGGATTCAGCTGAAGCTTCTCTTTTGAGGTTATAGTTTATAGTGTTGTCAGGCAAAACAAATCCCATCAGGCAACTTTATGTAATTGTGTCTTGATGACATCAGCATCATCGCCTTTTTTGTATTTATCTTCAGGAGAGACTTATATAGTATTGGGCATTGTATTTTAGTATTGATTTTACTTTAATTTGAATTTCTCTATGTATTGTGCCTAGCGAGGCATCTGCTGGGTCTCTCTGTTCTGCTCTGTGATTACAAAGAACAAGAGTTAATGATGAAACTGTGCTCTAGAATAATTGCTGCTTTCTCTTTGATGAAAAGGTCCTGGTCTGACAAGCAGTGGGTAGTTTGCTGTCCTCCACAGTGAAACCATGCGCATTCTCCGTCTCAAAATGTCCTTGAGCACAGTTAGGCAGTGCTGAGATATTAGCTGTGCCCACTGCACCACCATTGGGAGCAGCAGCAGCAGCAGCAGCAGCACTGGCATACAGCCCCCCCTGCCTGTGACATAAAAATAGTGCAAGGGACATGCTGATGATAGAGCTGCTCTGCACACCTGCATGTTTGTAAATATCACAATAATGTTAATATAATAATGTGAGAGTTACCATAAAATACAATCGAATCTACATCACACACTACAGCCAATCATTCAACAGCTCACTGACAAAAGATGCATTTAAAAAATGATGAGCTGCACAAAGGTAGCATTTACGGCATTGCTTTGTGCTAGATTGTGAATATGCTGATAATAGTGTGTCCTGCTGATTGTGTATCTTAGTGACGTTGCTCACTGGTTCTTGGTGTCACAACAAAAATGAAGGTCTACTTTGTGCATTACATAATAACAGTTTGTCGAGCACATATATGTTTGAGTGCTGCTTGGGAGGTCAAATAAACTCAAAGTTGCTTTACTGTGTAAACACACGTTAGGTATAACCTGCATTACACTGCCAGCTTCTGCAGTGAACCATTTATGAAATTTGTTGTGTTTAAAAGTACAAAAATGTTAAATATCAGCTAAGCAGCAAAATGCTCAGGGAATCCCCAAACACACGCACGCACATTAGATAGTAGCTGCATTGCAATACTGCACTGCAATATTCAGGCGCACACACACGCTCACCCAGAAAGAGAGAAAGACACGTTAACTGACATTGTCTCCGAGGTGAGTTGTTATATAAGAACCACACGGAGAGCCTCCTTTCAGCCGCAATCAGTGCTCTCTAATTGGGTTGAAAGCAGCTGCCATGCTAACTAAGCGCAGCAGACAGAGTCGAATGAAGAAAAAGGTTATTTTGGAAAACAATGCAGGAACTCGAAAAGGACTACAGCACCAACTCATATCAGGCGGAAGAGAAGATAAAGCAGGAAGGGAAAAAAAGGAGAGAGAGGGGTGAGTCAGAGAGAAGGGGAGAGAGAGAGAGAGAGAGAGAGAGAGAGAGACACGTATGTATGCACATGTCCACGCATGTGTGCATGTGCCAGGCAACCCCGATAGCTGCAGGGGATGCAAAGTGAGGTTGAGAAGCGAGAAAGTGAGAACTGGTGATGATATGCTATAGCTGTGAGATGACGGCACTGAGTAATATAAGCCTTTGGTCCAAATAGAGAAGCCCTAATGGACCCTGTCTTTCACGTATATGAAAAGTCTTCTCCTAAAAAGGACAAGTAGTGCCTCACTAATGTGCTAAGTTGTGCCACTGTGGGCGACGCCATCGCTCCCTCACTCTCCTCATTACTTCCACCTGTCTCCTTTGCGTTTCCGCTTCTGCAGCGCACATGCCAATCCTCTCTGGTGTACAGATGTTAACGTTTTCTCTCGCCTTGTTCCGTGCTTTGTATTCAACTGCCTGCTCGCTCTCACTCCCCCTCCGTTTTCTTCTGCCAGTGGAGCACCTTTTGATTAACACTGCTTCATTCCTTGATTATTTGCAACAAATAGTTGTCCTGTCCTTGTTGCTGTTGCAAGGATTTGTGCTGTATTCATGGCCACCTGAATGCCTTGTCCCCGGTGTACTTAGTGAGCATATGGCATTATACAACGTAAGCAACATTGGCAGGCTGTGGAGGGAGGTATGAAGATGTATAACAATAAAGACTGACATTTTATCGGCAAGCATATTGAAATGTAACAAACAAATGTAGCATGAAAAAGTCATTATTATTGAAAAACTATCTAACCCATATATTGTTAGAACACAAAGATATAATAATAAATAGTGTTGAGGATGCTCTGCTACTTTTCACCGGCTGTGGTTTTGCCTCTGTGAGAGATAATCCTGTAAATGAGGAGCGGTTTTGCTATGTGCTGATGAATTCTCCAATCAAACTAGACTACCGGACCAATTCCCCCAGAGCATGGCATCTAGCTGTCAGTCAACGTGTACAGAAATTCCGGTGAGTGGAACCCTGGAAATAGAGGGCGTGGAATGAGGTGAAACATGTTTTTAACATTTTTCTCTAAAGCTATTCTCTAGTTTCATCTGAATTGTCATTCTGCTAATGAAGAGAAACTAGTGTACATGGTGATAGAATGGCATGAACACATATCAGAAACAGTGAGAGAGGGATTAAAGTTGATATCAGATCCTACTGAACCTGTAGTTTCTATCTATCTCGTCAGCAAGACTATCATTAACACTGATCTCATGTACTGCTCTGGGAAAAAATACAAGCTGTGTTCAATTCTGGGTAGTCAGTATGGTATCATCCTGCTAGGTGAAGTATTTCCTGTAATTCATGTAACTAGAGCCAAGGCTGCCAACAGTGAAAGGATCACACACCAAACAGCGCAGTTAACCATTCATAAATCAGAGCCAAGAACATGATAGTACAGGGAAATAAGGAAGATATGTAGCTTCAGTTCAAAGAAAACTAAATGGATGGGGCTCCATTCTGTCTCCTCTAAAAGAATACAAATTGATAAAACATACATGAAAATGTATTAATTTGGAGAAGCCACAGCTACCGTATGATTTTTTTTATCCACAATAGCGGCTAAACTGACAGTCGTTTTGGTCCTCTGCTTAAGTCCAGATTGAAATATCTCAACAATTTGATAGATTGCCTTGAAATTTAGTATCGATATTCACAATGCTCTGAGGATGAATTCTAATGACTTTGGCGATCCCCTGACCTTTTAATTTATGAAGGAGTTTGTTAGAATAATGAACAGGTCTGATTTATAGCTTCCTGAGCCCCGCCTGCTCAGGTGTGATGCATCTCTAACAAGGTTTCAGCTCCACCCCTGAACTGCCTGGAGAGAAAAGGGTTTGACACAGTGTTGGCCCCTTCTTGTCCGTCCTTGTTGGCTGAGGGCCTCACACCAGTACCTTGGTTTATGGCCAAATACCTGTAATACTAATGGAAATTTTACTTGCTAAGCATGTTAGCATGCATTAATGTTTAGCTCAAAGCACTACTGTGCCTAAGTACAGCCTCACAGGGCCGCTACGTAGAGTCTTAAGTCCTGTTTTTAAGATGATACAGGTTAAACACACATGCCTGTGGTACATTATTATAACATTATTGCAACAGCCCCCATAAAAATTCAGAGAAGATGTCATCAACACAATGCCTGGCAGACAGTTAAAACACTTTGGTCTTTTAGAATGATTACAACTTCCACACTCTTCATGCTCGACACTCCCATTCAGCTTCTGTATCATAACCTTACCCACTTGAACCTAGTTGAACCTAGAATGAGTCTGTTTTAATCTGTTTCACAAAGAGATTCACTACCGTCAGAGAATAATGCATCAAACAAGTGGATGACAAATGTGCTCATGGGGATTTCGCTAATCCACACAGAGTACGACACATGGTGCAGTCCACATGTAATATGGCTCACAGAATAGTAATAGCACTGAGTCTGACACTTGCTTAAGAGGGTTTCTAACCAAGAATGGTCCTGCAAAACACACTGAGTCATCATCTATTTCGAGGTTGAATGCTTAAAGCTTGTGTGTGATGAGATAGAGACTGAATTTAACCATGTAAGTTCAGGTTTTGTTATACCTAAGGCTCTGAATACTGATATGAGCAAGAGCATAGACAGAGCGACTCTGAAATGCTGTATTTCTTAATTACTACTGTCACTAAAGCACAGTACAAATCAAGAGTGGTTCATGTCAAATGAAGTTCATTTTGTTTCACTCTTGTTACCTCTGCAAAACATGGTTTGTTGTGCAGCTGGAAAAGTGGGATTTCAGAAGACTGTTATCTACAGTATGTAGTGATGAGAAGCGAGGGGAGTACTTCAGCAATGCTGTCACCTCTCATGTCACCTGGTAATATATGAGGGTACAGGCATGCACCAGCCTGCACATTTGCACAAAAAACAGAACACGTGTGTGTTTTCACACGGACTCTGTTGTGAAGTGGTTAAGAATTATTTATCGTAATGATAATATTTGTGATGCTGTGTGCGTTTATTCACTGAGAAATAGGTACAACAAGATTGCTCATGATGGCTGTACCTACATGCACGCTAATTATTAAGAGCAATTATCTGTGTCAACAAAAACAAAACCCAGGTGTTAAAAACTAAATGGGTTTGACACCCGTCTTCTTCCATATGTGTCCCTTTGAGCCGGGATCCTGACCTCAGATTACTCATCTGTTCCTAGATTTGTAAGCCTTTTTTCATGGAAGCACTCTGTTGCTTTCTAGCATGACAAGTGGCTTAATCTGTGTCCGGAAAACACCCAGGGATCAAAAAGCATGATACAGCTTCTTACAGAGGTCCAGAGGTGCACATGGTCAAAGTTCAAAGGAATGGAATAGAATAGAATAGTGTATCTATTTTTGACATGAAACAATGAGATTGTTTTCCCTCAAGGTACCAGTGCACTAAGGTACAGACCACCTAAATAAAATTGACTGGAAAGACTGGATGACACACTTAAAATGTCACACTTTTGGACTGGCACTGACTCATTTTTAAACTGTCAAACATTAGCAGACACAGCACACACTCCATGAGTTCTAAACCTTTTGTCCCCTTTCTCACACTCAGCTCTCTCTGACTGTTGCCAGCCAGCCTCCATTTGGATTTGATATCTTTATTACCATTACATCAAGACTTCAGTACTTGCCCAGATGTTGTAAAAAATCTAATGTTTTAAATAATAATGACAGTCTCAGAATGGCCTGAAGAGCAAGTAAATAATGTCCTCAAAATTACAAGTTAGTTTAAACTGTCTACTAAAATGTGGCTGGATTTAGCCTAAAAAATCAGATATCATTTACATCTATTTTGTGTTGTAACATCAGTCATTCCAGAGGGACGGACAATAAATCAGCAAGACATTTTTCATCATTCTTGAATGATGCTTTTGAAGCATTTTTGCCCAGTGATCTGTTTGTTTCCGTCCCTCTCTTAATGTCTGTCTACAACAACTCTACATATGTTGCTTTCCCTACTGGCACGTAAGTAAACCTCTGTGCCTGTCTGCCTGTTTTTGCTCTGAACTTCTGCTTTGTCTGCTTGCCTCCTGTATGCCTGCCTGCCTGCCTCTTTGCCTGCCAGTAGTTCATTATATAATGTCAAATTCCTCCCACGGGGGGACATTTGGAGTCTGTTAGCATCCTATGCTGGGTGGGGGTTGACACGTGTGCACATGAGGAATTGGTATCTGTAAACAATCTGTCTGATGGTGCCACCAAACATGCAAGACTAACCTCTACAACAATAGCTAGCAAAACATCTGGCCCTGGTGATGCAATTGTGCCATTGTGTTGGGAGAACAACCACTGGTTCAGGCACATGAAGAAAAGGACCGATACTGGTGTTCCAGGTTTCACAGAAAAATAGAACAACAGGCATACGGCCAAGACATACTATAAATACAAAGAGTTGCTAATGATGTTAAGAATGTTATTCTAGCTTTGAATTCAGCCGTCTGCAGAAAGCTACAAAGATTCACCAGAGGCATTTTAGCTCCATTTTAATCCTGAGGGTTCTGTAATTTTTCAGATGTTTCAAACCAGAACTGGAGAAGAATATTACAATGTGACAGACTGTTTTTGTATGTCTTAATTAAGTATCATCAAGTTAGGCGTTAGCAAGACATTTCTATTTTCTTTAGGACATTCATGCATTTGTGTTCATGTGTACTGTTGACTAAGCAAGATCACACACCGCATCCTTTCCACATACATGCTGTGTGCACATTCCTATACATGTCCACACACACACACACACACACACACACATTAACTTCCTGCTGCAAGGTCATTGCAAGACAGAAAGAAAAAAAGACTGCTGTGGCCCTCTCCTTGCTCCAGATGAGCCTGTAGAAATCATGGGGGAGTTATTGGTCTAATTAAATTCAACACATGCAGGCTAAATATGCTAGAAGGGGACTAAAGACAGAAGGAGGAGAGGAGAGGAGAGGAGAGGAGAGGAGAGGAGAGGAGAGGAGAGGAGAGAAAAATACCAAAATGAATTTAAGAAGAGTAAATGAGTAGCAATAGTCCTATTGTTCCCTGCTCCTTTATTTGATCAACAAGTTAATACTAGTACACCCAAATGCAAACAAATACATTACAAAAACACACCTAATAAAGACATAGAACTGCAGCATTGCCAATTAAAAACTAATTGCAGGATTTGAACATTTCTCACATTACTATAAAGGTATCAAAAAAGACACTGTGGTAGACGGCAACACACACTGCTAATCCTCAATCCCAACACCTCATTAACAATCGTATTTCATGTTTTCAGATGACAAAATAATATGAAAGTGATAGAGATGTGCACCTCCACCAAGTAAAGCCAAGAAAATTTCTCTTTGAGATTGATTTGAAACGAGTGTTGATACACAAGTGCAGTTTCGTGATGAAAACAAGTATTTTGCACTATGCCACTTGATGTGCATGAACACGACCTTAGCTGCAACGCTCCACTGTGCAAGTGAGTTGAGTTTATTTGAAGCTACGAAATTCTAAATCATTTAGGCATCTACGTGCCCTGGAGAAATGGAACTCCAACACAAGTGCCCAATAAGGTCTATCAGCCATGGCTTGATTTCCCATTATTCTGATGTGACCAAGAAGAGAGCAAATTATTGAATCAGCTCGTACAAAAGTGAATGCATTTACCTTTACACATTGAATAGTGTCTGAAACAAGTCCTCCTTTACCAGGACCCTTTCCAAAGGACCTCCTCAACCAATCACCAGGCAACACGTCACAAATATAGCAACTGAAAAGTCAGGAATTGAAGTAATAGAGATACGTAGATAAAAGCTATTTGTCACCGTCTATCACTGCATCACACACACACGTGTATTCATGTAAACTCACTCCTTACTGTCAGATTCTCACATAATGGGTGACTGGAACTCAAAGTCTCTTCACCTGGATAAGATTTTAGACAAAACTGGGGTAAGCAAGCAAGAAAAAATTAAATAAAGAAGAGCTACAATTACAGAAAAAACATATCTAAAAGGACTATATTGGTGAGCTCATGACATGTTTTGAGTCAGGTCAATTTTGCTTATATAGCTCAAAATCCCTAATTTTCCTGAAAGAACTTTATAATCTGTACAGCATATGACCACCCTCTATCTTTAGACCGTCACTTCTTCAAAAAAAGAACTGATGCCTACCTCATTGCATTTGAACATTTGGCTGAATTAGGAGTAAGAATTTAATTTAAACTGTCCTCCAACAGCATGACAGCCTTGTCCCTCTCATTTGCTACCTATACTTCCCCCTGTCATCCTCCTCCCCTCTCCTTCTCTTTCCTCTGTTAACTAAGAATTCTTCCACTGGTAGACAAGCTTACAAAATCAAAATGAGCTATTTATAATGTTGCCAAGCATCTTCTGTGATTTCCCCTCATCTCTAATTACCAACCGAACAAGAACAAATAAATGAATACTTTACTGTACCTGTCCTTGGCTCAAGTCTCCTATGCCATTTTTTTTGTGGAAAAATGACTGTCAAGTCTGCTTTTGGACTGTGTTTGTCGCTATGCTACACAGAGGTGATGATGACACAGCAAAATGTAATGCACTGCAACGCTAACAGATTCTGTCTTGACTATGGGACATGACAGGGCAGAGCAAGGTACTATGGATTTTCTCTGTAGGGTGTTTGGTTTTCTTGTACACATCTGTTGTTCTTGTCATATTTAAAATATCATGACGAATGTCAGGAGCATAAAGAAATGCCATAAATATATACATAGATTTTTGTGTATGGATTGGATGGGAAGTGCCTTCACATGGAAAAGGCAACATGATATTTCCAAATTGCAGGGGAATGACAGGTTAAAGTTAATTTAACAGTATTTTTAAAGTTTACTCCTAGACATATGGGCAAATGGAAACTTTTCTTTACATCCTTTAAGGTCTGTATTCTCTACCCTTAATTTAAAAAGAGTAGTGGAATAAGCCACTGCATGCTCGCTGTGCTACTCCTATCGTATAATGTCATCAAATGTGTGGTTTAGATATCTAAAATTGCATTTAAGGGTATTAAGTTTCAGAGGACAACGAGAAAGCCGGTATGTCTGGTTTTTTTTTTCCATCTCACTTTGGCTCCAGTTTGTCCTTCTTTCCTCCATTTTTGAGCTGTGTGCGCATTTGTGTTTACTTTTCTTTACAAATGTCTCATCACCTGTGTGCTTTAGAACCAGACAAAAAGAGTTCAAGTGAGACCAAGCGTAAGGGAGAAAGGGTGAGAAAGAGGACCGACACTCTGCATCTGAGCTATCTGGCTGTCTTGGTGCAGTGGAGCTGATGGTTGAGGTCACACAGTCATTCCAGCCCCAACAGAGGGACAATCAGTTTCCTATCATAGCCTGTCAAACTATGTGGCTGACTGACTAAATGTATGACGGAACAACTGACTTGTTGACTGACCATATGAATGCATGAATGACTAAACGACTTGGTGGCTGACTGGTTGTTTGACTGACTGCCTAGCTGTACTGACGTTTCTCTGATTGGATTTCCTTTTTTGGTGCACACACTGACCAGCTGGCTGTCTACTGAACTGACTGACAAGTCAGCCAACCAGACAACAAGCCAGTGACCCTGTCAGTCACTCTGTGCCTGTCACTCTGTCTGTTGATATGACAAGCGCAAAAACATTCAACTAACCAGCAAATTACCAATTAATTGGCCGCTGACTGTAATCAGCCACAGAGCCAGCCATACAAGCAGCCATCCAGAACAGCAGACAGATCAAACAGATCAAAGAGGAGAGGTGATAATGTTCCCTATTAATCCAGTCACCATGCCAAGGAGTCAGTTATCTAATGCACACAGCAGTTACGGCAGCGAAGCCTGCTGCTATGACACAACCAGTCAGTAAGTGTGACAGAGACTGAGAGAGACTGCAGACTTCATGCTACCAACAGATGGCCTGACTGAGTGAAGAGGTGTGCAATAAAACATCTTCATCTAGTGAAAGATCTAACAGGGCAATCATCTCTCCTCTCCCTCTCTAACAGATCACCTGCATCTTAACTACCATGCCTGCTGATACAGGGCTACAGTATTACCCATGTTCTGCATACCCATGAAACACAGACACACATGGAACAAGGCGTACAGATTCATATTGACACATCACAGCCTCCCCACATGCAGATGATTTACACCAACAGAAGCACAAGCATCTATCAAAACCAGTAATATCAGATAAGATGCTCATTCATTCACATTTTACACAGGAACAATGTATACTTACATGGCAGCAAGGTTATCACCACCATCACCGTGATGTGAAAATCCTCCCACCTAAATATGACACTGCAACGGCACATGCAGCGGCGGACTAACCACCACGGCGGTGTGCAGTATGTGTGTGTGTGTATGTGTGTGTGAGTGAGTGTAGGTGTGCGTGTGTGTGTGTGTGGAGAGTCGCTAAGCTGCACACTCACTGCTACTGCCTCAGCTGGGGCTGTCTCAATGCACAGCCTGTACCATGTCGGTAGGCGGCAGGGGTGGGTTTGTGTGTGTCACTATTTATGTATGTGTGTGTGTGTGTGTGTGTGTGTGTGTGTGTGTGTGTGTGTGTGTGTGTGTGTGTGTGTGTGTGTGTGAGAACAGTGCAGCATAGCAGAGAGGCTGCTCTTCACCTGACTAATTGATTAATTGATGAATGGATTCATGAGGATAGAGAGGGATGAAAGGTTGTCAGCAAAGAAAGATTGGAACAGATGTGACAGATATTCCCTCCATCTCTCTTTCTCTGTGGCTCTCTCTTACCCCCTCTGTGTGACATTTTGCCCTCAGAGCAGAGCAGGAGGTCCGCTGTAGACACGCACGCAACCTCATTTCATAAATGACTGGAGAAGGAACAGAGAGGGGGAGAAAAGGAGGGAGATAGAGAGAGTAGAGAGATGATGTAGACGAGGAGAAGAGGAGGAGAAGCAATAGAGCAAGAAAGGTGAAAGGAGCAAGAAGCAGGGATAGAAAGAAATGTGAAAAATTAAAAAGAAATATGTTGAGGTAAAGAAGGAGCAAGTGCATGAGCAGGAAACAGAGGTGGAGGAGAGGGAAGAACAGGAGGGGGGGGTAGCTTTCAAGGACATGGATGGTTGTCAGGCTCATTCTTGTCTTCTGCAGACCAGGATGCCCGTACAACACCCACAAACTTGCATACAGCTCACCCCGGCTGACACGGTGGCTGCAGGGCATAATATTTTGATGTGCCCGCCTGTGCATGTGTGTCTGGCTCTTCCACAAAACACACACACAAACACACCTGTTCTGACCCAGCCAGTCATCTGGCTATCCAGCAAGCCAGCCACGACAGGACAGGATAACAGCTTTGTGTCATGTTGCCGTCACGTCACTATCCCACATCTCATCCTGCCACAGCTTGCAGGGAGAGAAGGCGAGGAGGAGGGGGAGAGAGAGCCTTACTGTGCCAAACTGCTATCCCTCCCTCTCGCTTATTTGTCTTCTGTTTTTCTTTCCTCTGTTTTGTCAGTATCTATTTTTTTTTCAGGTCTTTCTCTCACTGTGTGTAACACTCTCTCTCTCTCTCCCCCCTGTTGTTTCACAGGTGTATTGTGTTAATATCAGATGTTGGACAGCACCACTAGCAGCATTTCCCCACTTTAGCTTATCCCCACTGGGATGAATACATGTTAAACAGAGCTGAGCTGTGCAGGGATAAGGGGGGAGACTTTCTGAAGGAGGGAGCCATAGAGTGAGGCAGAGAGAGAGAGAGAGAGAGAGAGAGAACAGTGATGGGGATCAGAAACAGCCCTGAATATCAATGCAGCACGTCTGAGAGAATTCAGGGCTGCAGTGCACCAAAACCTGGGAGAAAGCGCACAAGAGGACAATAGCATCACAGGCACCCAGGGCTGGAGGTACGAGTCCTGCACAGCCGGGACCACCCACTCATACAAAATCACCATCCTGCTCCACCCACATGAATCATAACACGTCATGGCATTCCCTTCCTTTGGATTTCCTATTAGACGGTGCATGTAAAATTGTCATGGTGATTGTAATTCTAAAAAGAATAATTTGGGGACTCTCCTGAAGTGGAAAAAGACTTTTATCACTTGTCTCATTAATATGAAAGTCAGCTTCTCCCCACCCAAATCCTGCAGGCATCCCTTCGCACTAAAGAAAACACACACACACACACACACACACACACGTATTCAGCTTAAGAGAAATTTATGCCAACCGTCTTAATTAATTATTTCAAGAAGCCTATTAGACACATTGATATAAGGCCACTCATCATCTTTGTCCTCTCTATAAATGGCCTATTCCCTCCCTCTCTTAAAAGCTCCATTTCCTTCCAGAAGGGATCTGTTAACGCAAAGTGCCATGTTTACCTCAGGTCAATCAGACATCTCATATGCTGGTCACTAGTCACTAGCCACCAGCCAATAACCATTAGCCTTATTAATTGCGGAGCCTGAGACCATCTCCTTCCTGAGTGCTGTGGTAAAATAAGGCCATGCACTGTTTCTCTGTGTGTGAGCACGTATGCAAGCATGCTTTTAATGAGATGACTCCTGAAGGTCTCTAATCTTTCTCAATGAGAGGTCACCATCACATACACTCCCTACACTCTGATCTAATATATCACTGACACGCTGCATGTCTGTACTTCCGTGTAGAGATAATCTCAAACAGCTATGAAGAGTGAAAAATACTTAAAAACATCAAAGCTGGAATTTGCAACATGAGATCACTTTCTTTCATGTTAATTTTGACATGTCTCACTAATCAAAACAAATGCCATACTAGTGAGCATCCGAGAGCTGTAGAACACATAACTGTGTTTGCGATTTGCCAAACGAGCTCAATGCCAAAACCTTTAAAATTATTTCAAAAAAGGATGTTTTTCATGCACACTAGTACTGGGTATGGAGTGTTATGATCAGGAGTATCCCAGTTATGTGTTGCGCATGTAAACATTTTATCATGGTTTCAGAAACCTGGATAAGACCTTATTCCAGTTTTGACAAATGTGGATACACTACCACTAACAGAAACCAGGATACAGGGTTGAGATGGTGAGACATCAAGACACAGCTGCAAGCCGATGAAACCTGGATACTGTTCGAATCATGTATACAGGGATATGAATAACCAGGTTTCTCATATTTCGTGCAAACATTCTGAATAAGCGAAACCAAGCGTCAAAACTGAGATAATAATGCACGTAGAAATGCACTCTCAGACAATCTGAAAGTCAAAGGGGTGAAATAGGAAACAATTAGTGTAAACGTTACTGTAGCCATCAGAAGTCATAGGTACTGTATAATAGAAAAGCTGCTAATCTTAGTTGTACAGTACACTTCCTTGAAACATAAAGCTGATCCATATTATCTTCATCATCAAAAATTCCCACTATCTAAAGATCAGTATACAATCTACATAGTCTGTATGTGATTTATATAAATCAGTAATCCAATCATATTTTTTTGCTGCCCTTCTCCAACCTGACACTAGTTTGATTTGTGCTCCACAATCAGCTATTCTCCAACGTGCCATTTGTTGAGTTTTATACTGCATAGGGAATAATACATAATAAAAATTAAAAAAGATAAGTAGCCTGTTCTTATTAATTGTTGGCCAATGTTCATATTTAACCAACAATAATGGGCTTTCCTTATGGCGCCACAACAGTCCAAAACACAAAGATATCCAGTTTACCATCATGTAAGAGAAATAAAAGCAACACATCTGAGTTTGAGAAGGTGGAGACCTGGAGAAATTATGTTAACAATGAATCAATTATCTAAAGAGCTACCAATTAAATTTCAGTTGATCAGTTAATTGACCAATTGTTTTAGATCTACTCCAGATTATGATACAGTTTTAGCATAAAATATGATAAATGTGTTGGTAAATATTGATAGCACCATCCCACCCAGAAATCCATGGGAGAGTCCTGTGTCTTGCTATTGTTCTGAAACAGAGAAGACAAACAAAGAATCTGGGTATGGGCAATCATACTGTGACCCATACAATCGCAAGGAGCATGGAAGGCTATACACTACTATTAGGGCCTCATCATCCCATCACATTTTCCTCGATTATACCTCTCCCTACGCTGCTGTGTCCCTTTTCCCGTCTCTCAGTCCTTGTTCCAAGAGTGATAGAGAGTTTCATCTAACTCTCCAAGGACAGCCACAAGCCATAAGACTAATTGAAACACACACATACACGCAAGCCTGATGGTCGTACAAGAACTTATACACCTACACTCACACACAGAGCCAACAGACAGGGAGACATCGTCTGACAGTTGGGGTGAACTCAGTCAAATTCTCTTTAGCTAAGCTTCCTGCATACCAAACCCAGAGGCAAGGGTAAGCAGAGGAGAAGGGAACATTACACAATGACAGATTGTGCCGGCATTACATAAAAACAGCAGCAAACACTCACCCTTTTTCAACGGAGGCTGTACCTGTTGGTGTCAAATATAGGAGTTTTGTCAGAAAGATGAAGGTACGTAGCACAGTACCCCTGGTTCGTGTCCTATATGGGACTGTTGTCATACCATCAGTCTTTCCCCATGTTTCTGGATCTATAATGTCAAGCATATCCTTTAAAAAGCAGTAGGTCGTCAGAGTAGTAGGATCTTTTTTACATTAATATAAAAATGAATGCAGCATGACGCTCCAAAAAATAAACCGGGGTTTAAGTGTTTCACAGTAATTATTCAAACACCTTACAAACAGACAGATATGTACTGTAGATACTGTGATGAAATCCCGTCGATAGCATGCACAGTACCTTGATAAAATGACAAGAAAGTGTGCTTTTATGCACTTAGGGTACTAAAGAATAATAGCTGGAGACTATCTGACAGTTCAATCAACTGGCCATTCAAATTAATTTGCTACACTATTTACACTATGCAATATGAGAAATATATAACAGCGAGAAACAAATATGACTAGCACAGTATGTACTGATTCTATCTCACTAGCACTGCATTAATCAATAGTCACTTTTGTTAAGCTTTGATTGCACATTGTTAAAAACATTATGAAAGCCAGTAGCCAGTATGTCCCTCGCTAAATCAGAACAAAATGTTCACAGGCTGAATGCGGTGCAGAAACTGTGCAGAGAGGTTGTGGTGGTGCTGAAATATTAATGAATGACCACATGGTCCCTTCTTAACACCTAACAACAAGTGCTAACGCAGAGGTTTTAGAAGGTTGTAAAAAGTGCGGCGAGGAGTAATTGTATGCGTGGGTGGAAGACTAAGGCTCACTGTTGAGAGATCCACGTCAAACAGAGCTTTTACTTTTCTTCCTCCCCATGTCGGTAATTGACTTCTAACAAAAGAGCACAGTTAAGTCTTGGTTGCACTTGGAAGGTGTGATTGGATTAGTTATCTCTCTACGTACCTCTGCCATTAGAATTGTAAACAAAAATGAAAAAGATTAAAAAAGCTTGTAATCTTTTCTTAGTTTTTGGATAGGTCACAAGTTATTGCTAAAGTAATTAAATAATAATAATTCATTTATTTGCAATTAATTAAAAGTTAGATAACTATATAAAATATATTTATATCTGATATAATTTATTTTCTTGGCCCTAAACGATCTTTACAACTCTTACTACTCATAGTTATATGGAGATCCACTTGTTTTAGGAGATGAGAAAAAGGAAGATTTTTATTTTATTTTCCAAACTATCCCTACATGTACATTAGGTTTAGATGGAAGTCTAATATCAGCCCCCCAATTCTTAGAGGGGAAACCCATCAACCTTGCTGGCGGGAGTCTTTGTTCCTGATTGGCTGACCCCTGAGCGTAGAGCTAATTCTTAACAAAACACATTGTTGTAGTGATAATCTAACAAAGATGCCTGCCACTGAAATCTATTCAGCTGGTAGGGGATTCAGTGAGGTACAGATGAGAAAAGCTGGGTGTCCAAAGCCATTAATCTACCCTAGCTTCTTCTGGGTTTTTTTCTTTTCCATTTATCTCCTCTCGCTCTCGACACATGCACTCCCTCCTAAATAGCCATATATTCAGTTCTTATTCCCCCATTTCCAGGGGAAATTAATGCCTGGTTGAGGTGAGGTGTGAGGATTAAGCCGTGGCAGAGGATTAATCAGTCTTGCATGTCTGTAAGCTGGACAATTCCAGATAGTTTATAAAAAGACTGGAACACGCACATGAATAGATACAGCCAATTGTGAGTGAATTTAGTTCATTCTCAGTTGAATACAATAGTCTTCCCAGCAAGACTGGACAATGTGTATTGTGTTTTAAATACTTTTTTATAGCAGTGCTTTTGTACATTATTTCCATTTCAAGGAGTAATTACATAATTTCCTTGTTAAATTAATATTAAAACAGACAAGGATATTGACACGCCAATATTTGTAGTAAAGACAAATAGTGGTAAAGCTGATTATGACTCAAGGACTCTTGGAAAAACATCAATGCACTTGAAGGCATCAGGTGGATGCTGTCCCTCTACATTATACAACATAGTCCTGTCCTGTTGAGGTCAGCAATGACTGATTTTCTGAGTCAGTGGCTGGAGGGGAAATAAGTGGAATCCGTATCTCAGTGAGCCGTTCAATACATCAGTGCAGAGAGCGGTAGTTTGCACAGCAAGTGAGATGGCAGTTAAAGAGTTGCCATCGCATACCATGAATCCTAATGTCTTTGGCCACTGCAAGATTGACATTTAGCCCAATACTTTGGCTTAAGAAGAAATACCAGCAAATCTAATGACAGTCCCATCAGCCTCTGTTTCTAACGTGAATTTGCAAATGTTAGCATGCTAAACTAAGATGGTGAACAGGGTAAACATTATATCTCCCAAACATCAGCATGTTAGCATTGTCACTGTGAGCATGTTAGCGTGCTGACATTATCATTTGGCTCAAAGCACCACTGTGCATAAGTACAGCCTCACAGAGCTGCTAACATGGCTGCCTACTGTTAGTCCTGTTGCAATTAAAGCAGCAAAAATACTTATGTTATACTGAGTGTATAACTTAAAAAGCTTTCATCAACTTAACAATAACTTCTTGAGTTGAAACTACCGCCATTGGAATACAAACGTGTAATAATGAGGCCACTTGTTTGATAGTTTCAGCTGGTGAGATACACTTTGGCTTAACTCTGTCATGTGTAAAAAGAACAACATTATGTCCTCTGTGTTTGGATGGGAACCAGGCCAATGGCAGACAATTGCTTTGTGTAAACAGATGCTTTATTTATGAGGCGATGTGAACTGAATATGATGCTGGATACATTTTATTCAGATGCCCTTGGTTAACTGACACCAGAGCGGTTGGGGTTTGTTTAAATAGAGAACAGCCTTTACTAACTCATCTCATTGCCCTAATGCTACAAATAGTTCTGTTCTCAATCTGAAAGAGTAAAGTTCAGTTCGGACTGAGTACGACACTTTGGAATTCCCTCAACCTCGCGGTGCAATACAATTAACAGGAGAACTCACTGCGCTCACGATTCACGAATAAACACTAATGCACTTCCACACTTCAAACTTCGTCTAAAATTAGTTGCTTTAAAGCGAAGGGAACTTTTCAAGGTCCATGTCTTTTTTAAACAGCCAATTAATTAGAGCCAAGTCGTAACACTGAACAGTTGCCAGCTCTCTCGACTGCAGGACAGGGCAACAGCGACAGAGTTATCACAGAGAGTTTTAGACAAAATTATCTGAGTGCTTGGAGAAAACAAGTCCAGCACATCCAATGCTTGCCTATGCTGCCTACAGTGCTGTCTATTGCTTGCTGTGCATCTCTGTGCCTGAGCCAGTGTACAGTTCAATCAACTGGCCATTCATCTGCATGGTAGTCAAATCTTTACGCCATCTATCAGCCTTCCAAATGGTCAAGAATGAAATGAATTGTGTGTTAAATCAAAAAGAACATCAAAGTATCATCAAAGACCACAATTAGGAAAAAAAAACATATATATATATACATACATACATATATATATACATTATATATACAGCTCTGGAAACAATTAAGACACCACTGCAAAATGATCAGTTCTCTGGTTTTACTATTTATAGGTATGTGTTTGAGTAAAATCAACTTTGGAAAATTTGGAGTGGTCTCTTAAATTTTTCCTGAGCTGTATCTGTATAGTGGCTGATATCAAGAAATCCTACCAGGGGCTGTAAAAGGCTGGACTGAAAGACAGCACAGAGGCACTAATCATGGCAGCACAGGAACAGGCTCTGAGCACAAGATCAATAGAGGCCGGGATCTACCACACCAGGCAGGACGCCAGGTGCAGACTGTGCAAAGGTGCCCCTCAGACAATCCAGCACATAACGGCGGGGTGTGAGATGCTAGCAGGCAGGGCATACATGGAACGCCATAACCAAGTGGCTGGCAGAGTGTACAGGAACATCATGTCGAGTGTGGGCTGGAAGTCCCAAGGTCACAATGGAAAACACCTCCGAAAGTGGTTGAGAATGACCAAGCCAAGATCCTGTGGGACTTCCAGATACAGACTGACAAACTGGTGATGGTGAACCAACAGGACATAGTAGTGGTGGACAGACAGCAGAAGAAGGCAGCAGTGATGGATGTAACAATCCCAAGGACAGCAACATCAGGAAGAAGGAACACAAGAAGCTGGAGAAACACCAAGGGCTGAAAGAAGAGCTAGAGAAGATGTGGAGAGTGAAGGCAACAGTGGTCCCCGTGGTAACCAGAACACTCTGGGCTGTGACCCCCAAACTTAGAGAA
>JAVQJF010074945.1:0-81492 GCA_036023855.1 Gadopsis marmoratus
CCCCCCCCCCCCCCCCCCCCCCCCCCCCCCCCCCCACAAGAAGTCTGCACACAGGTCAGACAGGGAGATTCTTGTGACTAACCGCCAATCCTGCACAGTAAAGCCCCAAACAGAAGACGTGCACAGGTGCAGGCAGCGATGTTGGAAATATGGAATCAGTTCAGACAGTTTTATACAGGATCTTGTGATGATTTACATTTCTTAGACTGAACAGAAAGTCATGCTATACCAAGTGGAAACTACCTATAAACCATCATTTCAGAAGGTCTTATCCTGTATGTACTGCTACTGACATACCAAACAAAGGACAATTTGGTGAAAATGACCTTAAAAATTGCTGCTAAGGGACCCTTGAGCAAGACACAGTTGCGCTCTAGTCAACTGTTAAAAGGCTGTGGTGGTATCCAGGCTGTATGAATGCGATGCAGGGAACTGCTTTCATAAAAGGGATGTTAGGAAGCTGAACATAAGAGATAAAACACCACTGAGTTAAATTTAAAGGCATCACAGGAACATTTCAAATATGTCATAAATCTCTGGAATGACTCTTAAATATTTGATTCCTCCCCTGGCGGTGACTCTTCCCTCATCTGCGCTACAGCACTGGGGCCATTGAAATGTACAGGATTTTCTCCACCAACTTAATGAGGAGATAAGCAGTTAATGTAAAATCCTCTGGACTCTTCTTTTTTTCTTCTTCTTCTGGGATAAGTAAAGCACTGAATTCCTATCGCCTAATTAAGGCGTCAACTCGCCTCCGACTCTTGATTCGCCGTCCCTCTCTGTCACACCTCGGCGGCTGCAAGGTGGAGGACAAGTTCATGAAATAGAGGTTACTAAAGTTATGACAAAAGCATTGTTTGAGCACGTCACGCTTTATAAGCTCTCTTTTCCACAGCAAAAGCAACGTTTCAACCCACCGTCTTGCTGATGACAAGGTCAAGTGACCAAGAGAAGTAGCACTAAAGTACTCTGACAAAATGGCAAGAACAAAGAAGTGAAGAAATGACAAGAGCGAGAACACCATATTGATTCTTGAGGTTATAAAAAGTGCTGATTGCAGATAAATTGCTGCCAAAAATCTACTTATTAAAAAGAGATCCCCTGTTGTCAATTGATCTGTTGCACATGTCACACAAGACGTCAAGGTGTATTTTTTGCTGCATTTTTATTCCTTTTATTTAGGGTTAGCTGCACGTGCAGATGGTCATTTACCTGGAGAATTGCTGCTGCAGTGAAACCATCTGCGCCCTTCCCAGCTCGGACTCCTCTGTCACTTCCCGGAGACGCTTCTCGCTCTCCAGTCGCAAACGTCGCTCTTCCTCTAGCTCGTGGATCAGCTTTTCTCGCTGTGGACACAACAATTAAGAACGGTTACCTCTCACTTGCCTGAAGGCTCGAGAGAGACCATCCCTAAGTCATGTGCCATATTTGTGGTCATTGACTCCCTGACAGCTCCAAGGGGGGGGGGGGTGCCTGCCATTTCCCCTGCAGACCCTGACCTCTGACCCCCCCCATTGGAAAAGGGTAAGTGAAAACAGAATGTTTCAACACCGTGAGCTTCAAAACATCTGTGCTGAAAAACAAAAAAGTCCCCCAAAAACATTCTTCTTTTGTCTATTATCCAAAACAGGTCATCCTGGTTAAAGAAAATGAAATTCAAGTGTTGTTTTTTCATGCTTTAGGGGTGAACGAAAATAAGAGAATAAGGGCACGATGACATTTAAGGTGCACAGATTGGCATTACTTCCGTAGTTTGTTGTTACTTTGAAATGCTCATAATAAACCTCCCCGTCCTGCTGTCGCCGTGACAGAAAGTTCACGCTAAATGTCAAACAGCGGCGCACAGTCTGGTCTTGCACACCTCAGTCTTTCTCCGCACTCCTCATTCCAATTTCGAGTGTTGCTGTGCTACCAAGCTTTCACACCTTTCCCGGTGGGCCTCTGCTAAGAAAAATGCAAACCAGCGACACTGCAACTATGAATAGCTTGTTTACCACAACAGCAGCCATCCCCGTTCTCTTCCCTCACACACAAACTGTGCTGTGCTTCTCGCATGTTTCTGCTTATATCCACAGTGCTGTTGCTTGGTAGCTTTGCGAAGAAAAGTTGGTTTTGAGTGAATAAATGTGACTTCACTTGAGTTTAATTTTGACTATATGTACACTAATGCTCCTCAGTGCCAGGCAGGAAGTGGAACTGAAGAGATTCGTATGACTAATGCTCAGAATTTAGTCGTACATGCCTTTTGCTCCTTTCCACATTCCACAAGTGCTACGGACTTTTTCTCTGAAGTTTGGTTTGGTGTGAGTTAACCCAGTCGTCCTCAAACGTCTGGGTTTGTGTAAGGTCTCTACGGATCACATAACCGTTTTAATCTGTCGTGTTCCACCAGAGACAATCTCAAAATGAAAACTCTTCCCCCCCCCCCACTCTTTAATTGGATTCTTCTCCCGTCAGCCATCTCTCAGCCATCTGCTCCCAAAAGAGGGAACCGTCCTCTTCTCAAACCCAACTTCAAAGACCCACCGCGGCCCTGTGCTGGCACACTCCCTCCTTGAAGAGCGGGGAGGATTGGCACTACGAGTGAGTTTTATTCAGTGGCAAAGTTGCAGGGGGGCGCTTTGAGCAACCGCCACCGGCGAGGCGGAGGATTTTAGCTGACAGAGCAAACGAGCGAGGATCGTTCTCTTAGTCTCGCAGTCTCTACGCAAAGCCTGGCATCTGCTGCCGCTGACAATTTATGACAAGCCATTCTCTTAGCTGGAGGTTTAAGTGATCAGGCCGTGTGCCACTATCTTGTCAGGGATATCAGCTGAAAAACACGAGATTGCAAAATAACTTGAAATCAGTATGAGGCGAAAGAGACTAAGTGAATCGCCATCTGGGGCGGTGGGGGGCTGGGGTGGAATAAGAGATCTGAATTTGAAGTGCGTCTTCGTCTTATTTGTTTGTCTGGAAAGAAGTCATGCTCTTGCCATGAGTTCAGGAGAGGATTATCCCGTCAGTCCTTGGTAAAATATCATACGGATCTCATAGAATTAATTTCTCTTCCAAGTCTTCCTGTCCATGTTAAGCACCTATCATGGTATGTCATTGTTCAGTGCAATGCTGTGCTTTTTCAAAAGCAAGCGTTATGGGGACATCTAGTGGCATGAACGAATAAGGGATTCTGATTGGAGATTTGTGCTCAGGCTGAAATTGGTATACAGACAAAATATCCTCATCGTGATGATGTTGCTCTGTGTATCATCAACATGTGCAGCCATGATTTAAAGCCACACTATAACATTTCAATTGCAAAGAAAAAAATCCAAACAAGTGCAAAACATGCATGTAAGCTACCTAACAGAAATTTTATACTCTGCCCACATTGTCTTGAACACAGCCAACCATTTTTCATTACAGTATATTGTTACTTGGCAGATATTCTGTCACAAAAGCTGAGTTTGATCAACCGGAGAGTATTAAGCCCAAGTCACCATTAAAACCAGTTCTGGTCCTCGCTGTGGCCATAAATCCATGGCTACTACGAGCGGCTCTTTACACAACGGGGAGGCTCTCCCTGTCAGGAGTAATGGCGGCTATAAATCCAGCCATACATAAGCATGAAGTGGTACATCCCCTTGCCAAGAGCTGGACCTATATATCTGGACCAAAACCAAGGACTTTCTGGCTCGTCTTCACCTTCTCACTTTAAGGAAAGGTGGGCCAAGAGATGAAGAAAGGCAACATGAAAAGCAGGTCATCCCTACAGCATGTTGCAAGCATATTACAAATATTTACTTACATGGCAAAGTGCAAAGAAAACATTTGTTTCCTTAAGCCACGAGGATGGAAATATGCTTTTAATGGCACAAACATTGCAAAAAAAGCCAGTAATTACAAGTGCAACCTCCAGCATCGAGGAGAAGCAGCTGAATTGCACTTCAGCGCAAACAAGTACGAAGGCCTTTTCTTTGCAGCACCACACGTATTCATGTGTACAGTGTTGTTCAGCAGGCCTGGATCCTCGCAAAAGCACAGTAGCTTTAGACCTTATTTTTGTTGCCCACATTGCCTAACCAGCGCCCCAGGCATAAACCACTGGCCTATGTGTCTGCTGACAGAGCCTTGCCAACGACCTCAATAACAACACAAGGATTTATGGTCTACGTCGCAGTAAAAAGTCTTTTGCTTTTGTTCAATATATTTTTTCAGAAATTTAACAAGGCCTAAAGCCATTAAATCAAACATTACCATATCTTTACGTGGCCAGAAATCCCCAGCAATACATTACAATGTTTCTCGTTTGAAATGTTTATTGTCTACACCAACTTCATGGCTTTTATTTCTTCTCTGTGGTAAAGAGTATGCTAATTGAAAGCATATTCTTTAATAAGCCTTAGCTGCAGCTCCAAAGGCAACACGCCTTTAGCGATGCCCTGGGAAGATATCCCAGAGTCAACACCGAGATGGGATGTGATGAAAACACGCTTGGCAACTTTCTGTGAGAACATTTACTTTAGCTAATCCAACGACTGAGGAGATAATCCTCTCACTTGAGCGCCTCTGTGGTGGCCCTGGCTGGACGAGACGCACTACTCTGTTTCTCCTGTGGAGGGCAACATATTCCTGCAGTAGAAAAGGCCACTTACAGCTCTAACAAAGCCATCTCTGACAAACAATACTGGTGGTTGGAAAAAAGCAATATCAAATGGAATAGGCCAAGTAATCTATAAAATGGTCCCAGGCAGGAGTTTTACACTGGTCTACTGAGCCATATATCTGAAACAAGCCCAGATTGGGTGTTTCAGGATTAAATTTGACCTCTGTCACAGGCGAGGCTGGTTTCATTTCCTGGTTGATAACGGAAAAAAAAGTATCCATCTAGATATGACAGAATTTATCACCATCAACATGTATCGCATCCAGCGCAGATTGAATGGAATGCGAGGCTGCTATTGATTTCAGCACACTAAATGTAGTGAAATAAATGAAAAATCAGGGATAAAAGAAAGGGCAAACACCTAATTTATGTGTGTGCAGTTTTGTGACACATACTGGGTTATACTGCAGCCCAGAAGGCTCCATCCTTATGCTTATGTGTCCAGTCATATAATTTAAATTGTATTAGTTGCAGAGGAGCCCAGAATGAAGCTTGCCTCTGTAACTGGACAGCATTAGATGGTAATGGTATTCATCCGAGCTGAATTACTAGAAGACTCGAAACCCCCTGATACCATCCAAGATCCACAGAGGACTCTAAATTAATTAGAGACTTCTGCCTCTCCTTGTTGTGCCTGCAATGCTGTCTCCCATAAAAGAAAAGCTGCAGCGTAATGTTATCAGGTTAAGTGCGCCGTGGCTCTGATTCTGTAGGTCGTCCATCTGCAACTGTATATATGTAAGCGTGTGTGTGGTCATGCAGGGTTTGGGGTACAGTTCGGGGGGCTCAATAATCTCTTCATTACACAGAAACCCCCACAGATGCAGCTCTTTGCCTAATCAAAGGGCCCGGGAGTGGATCTCTGGCTCGCTGCTAAAGCAAACATCAGGGACACAATACACCGCGCAGGTTCCTCATTCATAAATAAAACATGCCACTTGGCTGTTTGTGTTTGCATGTGCACTGTGTGTGTGTGTGTGTGTGTGTGTGTGTGTGTGTGCTCGTCAGCAAGCCTGAATTCAAATGAAAGTGTAACACGAGGAGGATTTAGCCCGTAAAACCAAGCCCGACAAACCAAGCGCTTCCACTAAGACCATCACCAAGTGTGCATTCATGGTGAAAAGATACAGTGCATTTAATTTAAACGTCATTCAAAGCGTATCCAGGACATAATATCAACGAAAGGTCTACATTGCTCCTGACACACAACTCTGCGCGTCAATTATTAGAAGTACGTTTTTATTTTTTATGAGGAGAAATTCGCTGGAACCCGTGTTTCCTGAGGAATACGGTTCAGTCAAAACAGTGTTTTATTCACCAGAAATCTGTGCCTGTGTCCCCCTGGGCTCCATCAATTCAATTATCATGGAGAGCCACTGCGTTAGAGTGTACCACTTCTCTCTCAGACAGCCGCGGGCACTATAGCAAATACAACACACACCCCAGGAATATGCTAAATCATATGAGTGGCCCATTTATCATTGCCAAGGGAGCCCCCCCAACACCACCACCCCACCCACGCACTCCGAGTCATTCAGTCACAAGTACACTCTGGAGAGTGGGTGAAAGGGACGGTGTGGAGATGCGATTTGGGCCTGGCTGTCAGCGCTCGTCACCCGGTGAATGTTGCTGAGTGCTCGGGTGGGTGGGGGGGGGGGGGGCGGACCCCATCTCGGCCCTCACCCCTCGCCCCTGTCCATGGCTGATAAGGCCAATCTGCAGAGACGGCACCTGAGTCCCCCCCCAGGTCCCCAAACCTCCACGCTGTCACACACCCTCCGAAACAGCTGTCAGGAGCACTCTGTGAAGCCCCCTCAGCGGTGGATTTCCATGAAGACTCAAGTCTTTTTAAAGCTGGGAGCCCCTCAAAACCATTCTTTATCTTTCTGAACACACACTACAAAAGCTGTCCATCCTGAAGGCGCTTTTATTGGCAGTTTAAACAATAATCAATCACTGTCAAATAAACCACAATACCTTGGTTTAATTACCACAAACTAATTAAATCATGGTTATACCAAGTGGAAGCACTAACTCATCCAGTACACCAGTGGAGCTCTGCTCAAAATTAAGACTGTCAATCAAATCCCTGCCCCTGTGAGGCTGCTTTGCTTGTCCAACTTGGAAAAGCTGCATCTCAGTTTGCATCAGTGGTCATTCAGGGATATGCAGCGGTATAGGATGCCAGTCTTCTATCCAATGGCTCAGTTGTTTACTTATATGGCAACTATAATTTGGGATTATAACCTTAAAGCAGCTGAAGCAATCTGAACTTCTTTTTCAACTGTGAATCATCTTGCTCCAACCCTATCGCCACGCAAGAACGTCGATATTGACCGATTCAGAAAAAACCTCAGCTATAAGCAGCCAACTTTTCTGCTATGTGAGTGGTGCACTACTTTCTGCTCTGGCACTGAACATTGGCATTGGACTTCAATCTTAAGGTCCAATATGGACATACGGCTGTTTCCTCAGTCAGTATCTCTATTGAGATGAGGCAAAATCACCTAAACCTACCAGCAGGGATGTTTAATTTAACTGAATGACTCCAACACCAAATTACTTGCAAAGAAGGGCATTCAGTCGTCTCTGGGTAGCCCATTTCAAAGTGAATTTCACTTGATGTGTTACAAACTGTGTCGTATACAATCTTGCAGACTGTAGCACACGAGAAATCTGTTGTCATGGACAGAAATAGCTGATTCCTATCTTGGCTCCAGGGCCTATTTTACCATACTGTGCCACCCGTTCCCATTTTATATTCACAGTGGCTCCATTATTATCTTAACTTCATTTCCTACATGAAATCCTCTGGAGGAATCTGAATTTTAAATGAGTGAATTACACGATTAAGCTAAATTCAAGCAGAAATGTTCCCTGCGCTCTTCACCCCACGAACAAATCAAACGCTGTAATCAGCCCGAAACATCCCGGGAAATAACTGTGTGAATCTACTGTAAGTGTGAGACTCAGATATCAGAGCGTCCGCAAAAAAACCCAAAGAAAAATAAAGCCGGTTTGTCTCAAAGCCAGATTTTCCCATGTTGTTTAGACAGCCGTTCCCAGTGGCCATAATCGTACCCAACTGTTTTAAATGCCTTTTTAAATGGCGAGCCCAGCCCCCTCAGCAGTCCAGGCAGTGCTGCATTTACGAGCCTACATGTGCACTTCTGTTTTTCTCCCCGACAGGAAACGCAGCATCCTGCCCCTGACGGACTTAGATTGCACTTCAGTGTGGCATCAAACGAGAGTGGGATACAGAGAGCAGCCCTGCCCTGCGCCACGCCTCTGGGTTGGGGTGTGAAGAATTCCAGGGAAAACCTACAGCAGCGATGAGGCTGTGAATGAGCGGTTTCACTCGAGACAGACAGGGCAGGCTTGTTGGAAAGAAACCGAATAAGCCATGACCTGTGCTCTATCGTCCACCCAACGGGAAATCCACTGTTTTTCTTGTAAGAGTCTTAAAGATTGCGCTCCGCGGACCAGGCCAAAAGCACCATGTCCAAGCCCCAATATAAAGTTTAAGAAACAAACAGTGGTGTAGGACAGACAGATCTGGTGGCTGTTAGGCCATAGCACTGCGTCTTGTGTGGCCACATATGAAACGCTGTGCAGATGCTGCGATTCATACCCTGAGCCTAAACGCCGATTGCGCAGCAAATGATTCAAATGGTTTCATGCGAGTCCCCCCAAAAGACCCACAACAAAAGAGTGCTGTACTGCTGCGCCTGCCAGTAGCCGCCGTGTTTCACAACAGGAGACCCAATTAAAAACACAAGCTCCTCAGTAAACTGTGTTGTTAATGCTCTTTCATATACACTCACGGCTGTGTAGCTACGCACGGAGCGTGTACACAGTGCCTTGCACAATCATAAAGATGCCTTTCACGTTCTTTGCCTGCACAAAGCACTAGCAAGAGCACAGAATAACACGTCCCCGCGGAGCTGCTCAGCAGGAGCAGGCAGCACAGGACTGCAATGGGTGGCACTGCCGCTTTCTGTTCCTCTGATCGCGTTACACAGAAGACACTAATGGATGTAGAGAGGGAAGACCAAGGCAGGGAACAGAGGCTGCAAAAGAGAGGCATCAGATACAGAGGAGGGGTAGAGCCACTTCAAAAGTCTGTGGCTGTTTTAATCGGTCTCTCCTGGTTAGTCCCTTGGCAGGCGAAGACGGGGGTTGGGTGAAGCGAGTGGGCACAGAAGCTGGTGTCAGGGTGCGGGGGTCTGCGGGGCACAGGCTGCGGCTGGCGAGCAGCTCCCACTGCACACCGCCAGCACTTTTGACAATTATCTCCTTGATGCAGCAGGCTCTTTTTCATTTCTGCTGAAGAACCGTGCCTGAGCTTCGAAGCCTCCCAGGAATGCCAGAAAGCGAGAGAGTGCAAGGGGACTCCAACGGGGATAATCCCAATTTCAAATGGAGCTCAGTGATATCCCCCTCCTCCCTTTCTTCCTCCAACACCCACCCCCTCCTCATCCTCCTCCTGTCTGGCACAGATAACTCATCCCTCTCTCTCGGCCCTGTGCATGCGCAGACACACCCCTCGAAAGAAATAATTCATCCCCTCGTGTGAGTCTGAGAGCCGGGCCTTCGGGAGACTCTCACAGTGTGGCGAATTATATATTTTTCTTGGGCTACACTGAGGTCAGAGGATGCAAGGTTAGGGTTACTGGAGGAGGTGCTGACACACGGAGGTGTAGCCTTGAGGTGTGGACACATAAACTTCATTACGCTATGTACACATAGGTAACAAAGAGGATAAAAAAGTGCCCTGAGCGATACCAGAAATTGATCCTATGTTTGTTACATGTATTAGGATGCTTTCATAAGTAACCTGTCTGGTGTGGTTCAAGCATATTTGGTTCAGCTTTTCTAAGCAACAGATTACAGTCGGACCAAGCAACTGCAGCAAGACTGACTGAAAATAGTTTTTTGCATGAGGTCAGAGGCTAAACTACCATCAAACTGCCATCTGTCCACCTACTAATTGTGGGAACTATCAAGGAAGTGATCTCCTAGATAATTACAGGAGAAACCACAACCGGTTGGTGGCGAAAAGACGTGTTTGGGCTTCTGTTCTACTTCATGCGATCCGGCAGTTCTTCAAACTTAGTGGCCCCACTCAATTTGACAGCTGCCATTTCCAGCTGTCCATCATTATTTATGACATACAAGGGGTCTAGCTGCAGGCTGCACCTATTTCTTTGTGACCCCTTTGTGAACACCAGAGAAGACAAATGAGCCCATGAAGCACAGGTAAGTGTTAACATGACTTGCGGTTCATTTATTAGAAGCCAGTGTAAACAAGAAATGGACAATGGCAGGACAAGGCTTACATGAGTACATGTTTTTCTTTGGTCTGGATCACATGAACCACGCTGCAAGCGTGAACGTGACCTTGACTGATCAGTTTAGCCGTGTTTTATTCCTAGAATCCAACATGCAGTGGCTTTCTTTACCCTGCACGTGACTCTGATGGTCATTCAGTGATATGTAGGGTTCGCTGGAGGATGCACGCATTCCATTTAGCTACACTTTTATCTACCCACTGTGGAAATCAATCCTGAACCTTCTTGTTTTACATGCGCATGCATGACTGGGGTGACAGTGTTGGAAAGGTCACAAAGAGGTCAGGGAGGCTTGGGAAGTGGGTGAAAGTGGGGCAAAAGGAGTTAGATGTGACTTTATGTTGAAGGTTGAGGTAAACAAGTACTGGAAGTGATGGCCGTCTTATCTCCTTTTCCTCTGAGTTAGTCACTGTTATATTCAATATGTACGTTCATGAGCTGATGCAAAACTAACATAATTTTCCACAAGCAGAACCCTTCACGTTGTAGATTCCCTTCTCCATCAATCCATAACGTGCGGTTTAACATGTCTCTGGTGCACCACAAGTTCAAAGCCTCAGTGGCAGCAAGAATCTGCTGTGCTGAAGTGCCCTTGAGCAATACAGTGAACCCTTGCCCAGCTCCTGGGACGCTGCTCTGTATCTGACCCCGTGAGCCGGCCTCCTCGCCTGTGCGGAGAGGCGGGAAGAAAAAAAAACAAGTGTTCCTCCTTCAGGGATCAATAGAGAATCGCATGAAATAGTGCGAAAACCTCGCAGTGCACTCGGCCCTTGCGTGCTGTTGCTTTAGGCCTGCTGCCATAGAGCGAATCAGAGGCGTCACTGGGGTGCAGTCAAACAGCTGGGCCTGTGGTTAGAGCCTCTGCTCGGAGGCTGCAATCAGCTGAGCTCCGCTTCATCACGTGATTCAGCTCTTTGCTTTCTGACCTCCCATACACACACACACACACACACACACACACACACACACGCACTGTGTGCACACGTTCACACAGACAAAGAAGCAAACTGAAACAAAGCTATGCACTTATGCGCTCACACCTGGATACTTTCCCCCCCTGCTTACACATGTTCCCTTTAACAAGAAGTGAAAGCACACTATCAGCAATTTCCAGTAAAGATTAGCACAATGCTGCATTGACAGATTAAGGCCCAGCTGCAGCTTTATAATGTTACACAACCTGAATTCCTGTTGTTCCTGCAGAAAAACCTGATCAAATCTAAATATTTTTTAGGTGCAAATGTTTCTCCATAGCACAAATGATCAAAACCTAACAAATACAGGAAGAAATTTACTAATTTTAACTTTTCATTTTGATAATTTTAGACTGTATTCGATTTCAGAAAATGCCATGCATAGTTGGTGTTGTTTGGCTGAAAAAGACCTGCTCGTGCACACATTCCTCCAGAACTGTCTTCTTTAAGATCCACCGATGAAGTGTTGAGACACTAAAGATTGACTTTGCGTGCATGTGTGTGAGGTGAGCATACTGTGGCTGTTTTGGCTTTGTGAAGATTACAGGGGGACGAGCAGCTCCACTGGACTTTACCATTGTTCCTTCGCTGTTGCTCCGTGCGACTTCCCTCTGCAGGCGAGCCACGGCCAGCTTTTCCCTAAACAGAGGGGGGGAGGGAAGAGAGAAGAGAGTGAGGCGACGTGTGATGGTTTTTTAGTGAGTGACACAGGCAGTCAGGTCAGAGTCTCAAGACTGACATTGATTTTTTTGCATTTCACAGGCGCCCGCAATGTTTTCAGTGATTATGCAGCAAATCATGTAGTAAACATTGTTTTTTCCCCCCGAAAAAAATGTCATTCTTCCAGGAGAAAAGGGCTTTTAATAAACTCTCTTTAGTTAGCTAATCAATCACCTGAAATCTAATGAAAGGTCAATATCAACTCAATGAATGACACACAAACACACAGTGAGGAGACAGGGGGTCGTCCGCCAGCCACGCAACACAGAGAGCTAGAAGTTCTGTCCAGACAAAAATAGCTCAGAGGAAACACAAAACAGGGCATCCTCTCACACACACACACACACACGAAGGAGGCAAAACAAAGAAATTGACTGTGCGCGTCCAATCCGTTTCCCACGTGAGGGCATTCCAGACTTTAATGGGATAAATCTTGGTACACTAGCGTAGATAATAAAGAACCCTGTTTTATGGCCTCTCCTGAGGTGTCACAACAACTGAAGCACACAACAGAAACGCTGCTCCGGGACAAACCCAGCCAGCATCTGACAGTTGAAGATGAGATGTGTACGCTGTTTGCTCAATGCACACCGTCGAGGAGGCGAATGCTTCCTCTGGTGGTGTAATATGTGTTTGAATCTATAATCTGTTGGTCTAAGACTCATCATTCAGTGTAACGTCAAATACTTCGTTAGCACTCATGATGATGTAAATACAGTGCTCTGAATGTTGTATTACACAAGTCAACTGTGACTTGTGTAATAAGTCACATGAGCTGCCTGATGTCCTCATCACCCTTCCATAGATAGCCAGGTATGCTAATCAGGTCACTAATTAAGCTAATTAATGCTTTAATTAGGAAATATTTGAGCTAAGATGAAATATGCTTTCTTGTCTCAAAAAAAACTTGTCATGGACTCAGGTGTTGCTCACACTGCTTCCGAATAATAAGACTATAAGAGACAAATATTCTAAAAAAAAAGTTACAAAAATCTGTCACAAAACACAGCAAAGCTGTTAGGGAACAGTACACTCCAGAATAACACCAGGACATCCATTGAGAATGAGTGTAAAGCTGAGGTGTAGGTATTGTTCTTGACTGTCTGTGTTCGCAAGAATACATCACACACACACACACACACACACACACACACTCAGAGCCGCCTAATATGGGACCACGGGACCTAATAAAGGAGTGTGCACAGCAGACGGCAAGTAATTACAGTCACCTACACATTTTTCACATTTCTTCAGTGGCGCAGACACCCAAGCCCCCTTGCCAACCACCAAAAATAACTCATGACCAACGTCTTCTCGTCGCCTTTGACAAGACATCAGCGGCTTACCTGTCGGAGGGGAAAACCACACCCCCCCCCGGTGATTAAGAGACAGCTGGGGATGTATGGTTGATGGATAACTCCACCGTCTGGACTGAAAGGAGTGTGCTGAGCTACAAGCTAAACGCTGCTGCTGGTGGAAGCCACTCGCACCGCTGCGTTTCCTCTAATGGGACCGGACTGAATTGGGCAAAGCCGAGCCTGGCGCGCCGATTGTGAAACACCCGGCGCGGTGGTGACAAATCCGGGAGGAAGTCGAGTGAAGTGCCGAGGCTGTGAGACAAGGGCGTGTGTTTGGGCGTGTATTATTGCGTGAGTGCGTGTGTTTACATAAGTGCGTTTGGGCTCATGTGTTTGTGCATTCATAAATTCGATGGCGTGGGAGTGGGCACATGAAGTGGGGCAGAAAGCGCGTGCTCCACACCTGAGACTGACTAATACACTCGTGTTCCAGTTACACAATGTCTTACTGCCTGTTACAACATACTGTATGCTTAAAGCCATTACACTATCCTGAGGAGAGAACAAAAAAGGCGAAAAAAGCAACGTCTCTGGAACTTCTCACAGCAGATATTGTTTTGTTAAACACGACTGGCCTGGCATTCCTCCAGTCTGTGTTATGGCTGAGCATCGGCCCTGTAAGGGGTTAAGTTTCAGGCCACTTGTGCACAGGCATGTTCCAGGAGCAACGGAGCATGAGCCAACTGCGCCCGGAGGAAAATCATCGCCAAATATAGAGCAATTTGACATTCTGTGTTAAACATAATTATAGTAACCTCCACAAGCAGCAGTCAAAACAGTATTCTAGTGCAAAACGCTCACCGGCGACATCTGGCATGTTTGAACAGCATTCAGGCACACATGAAAGTGATCCGTAATCCTCTATATTCTGGATTAGATGTTTGGAGTCCCTGCTCTGAGTTTGTCATTTGCATTTCCATCCCAACCCAGTGGACATTGGAATCACTCACTTTGTAAAATTTTACCAGCTGTGCAAGCTGACTTATCAAAATAGTCAGACTGAGCGAGAGCAGGATCCCGAAGGCTGTTGCGTCGAGACAGGTACCTGAGTCGCGTTATAATAATGGTGTTTGGGGGAAAAATGTGAAAACATCATGATTAATGTGTCTCCGTTTTCCACTACGCGTCCTTGCTGTTCAGGAACACGCACACTGAATGCCTCATCTTAAAGGATAACTCCAGTTCGTTGCGACTCTGGTCTTGTTCTTGTAGCAATGGCCATAGCTTCGAAGGGTTATGAAAACACTGCACTCACCAAAGTAATTAGTGAACAAGTCTCACTGGGCAAGAAGCATGAGACGGTCAGCCAACAGCTTTTTTCGACATTATATATGAACTTTATTTGGAGGTAAAACACCCATAACGTCTGCAAATCAAAACTGTCTGCACACGAGTATGGCAAGTACAGTAGGTTTAAGTTGAATTAGGACGACGGACAGTTTGGGTAACAAATTCGCCACCGGTCTTCATTTTCTCTTCCGAAGAGGTGTAGCTAACCTGCGGATTGTTGTCACGTCCAATAGAAATGATGACCAGAATGACAAAGATGCGCTTTTCTAAACCAGGATTACTTGTTAAAAGGATGCTGCTCACATTCATGACAAAGAGGAAACGTTTCCGCGGCGGCAGGATGTTCTTGAAAATTAAGCACACTAGTAAGTTGCTCTACACGCTGTGCACACTGTATATATTTCACACTTGACTCTGACTAAATGGGAATCATTCCAGGCTAAAGTCCACGCCTTTATGCTGTACATCCGAGCATGTGATGAAAGCACAAGCTGACAGGTGACAGTGTAAACATTCCTCCCCCTCCTCCTGCTTTTCTTCCTCTTTGGGCCCCAATAAAAAGTTTGGCTGAGTCAATTCCAGCAGCCAATCACGAGCAGTGTCGACATGGACCTCCAGCAGTTCCCAGTGACCTGGAATCACCTGACAACACCAGAGCCAGCCAACCCCAATCTCAAATTTGCTCCTGTGAGTTAAACATTAATGCAGCAAGAGGCAAATAGCCCAGAAAAGACATAAAATTCAACTATATAAGATTGTACCTGGAATTTAACGTAAAAAACCTCACAGATGGGACCTTTAAAACAAGGCAGATTGCCTCAGTTCCTTAAGAATTGGTCATATGTTCAGCAATGTTATACATGAACATACGATAAGTCTGTACCCCTGCTTGCATATATGTACAACATTTCCTCTCAAATTCTCAGATGACACCATCTGCTGTCCGCCCACCCTCAAAGATCATTTCCCTTCTTTTCACATGCAACTCCAGCCGCATCAAAAGCTCCCCATCCCTTCTTCTGAGACAAGACAGACAGCACAGCACAGAGTGCCCTGCTGCATTCACTGCAGATCCACACCGTCTCCTCCATACGTTCTCCCTGCTGAGCAAATGGCGTTGGCGGCGGCTGCGGCATGCAAAGACACGATCTGCCAGGGCTGCGGGACGATCAATCACGGTGCGAGCATTTGCCAACCTGAGCTGACATGTTGGACCCATGTGCTTTGAACTGCTTTGTGGGAGGCAGACGTTTAGTTGTGTTTTCATCACTGTTATCACGGCTCCTTCACACAGGTGGTGTAATCCATAGCACATTGTTTGCCGTTAAGCACATAATGAAAGAGACAAAAAGTGCTGTCTCTTGCGTTCTGGTTTCCTATTTCCCTCGCAGTACTGTACACCATCTTATTATCAGGTGTGCTTAATCTCTCCTTTGTATAGAAAGATGTTAACAGATTAAATGCCACATAACGCTTCAACTCTCTCTGTAGATGTTACTCGCACTGACATGAGCGCACGCATCAGGATGCATAAAAGATGCATATATATAAACCATGTCTCCCAATATTGTCATCGAGGCTTACGGGGAGCTAAACATTCCAACCGTTCTGAACCACAAATGTACACAGCGTGGCCGGCAGGGATGCATAAATATTTGGATGAGAGCAGGGGCTGCCATGCATTTATGCATTAGCATCTGCACTCCTGCTGGGTTAAAAGCCCTGATACGCACGCAATCCACATGGCACACACAGGGCATCCTGTTCAGAGGGACTCTGGCTACATTTTGGCTCCGACTGCGGACCGGTCATTCCCTTTCTTAATCCTCCTACGGTCGTGTTATGCAACCTTCTGTGTCAATGCAAAATTTCACCCCCAGCCCTCCAGTGCATGACAATGAGCTTACCGAGGCGTTTGATAAGTTATAACATCCAACCCAGACTGACAGGAAAACAAGTCTTACAACTGCCAGGAGGTTGATGTCGAGATGGAATGAAAAATGTTGTCAACTCTGTCAACTTGAGGCTATAATAAAAGCCCAGGTTTATATTTTTAAATCAAAAACTGAGCAATTTCTCATATTTTTCATCCTTACACCATGTCCCTCCTCACCATCCCGTGTCAATCCCTCTATTAATAACACATGCACTTTAATGAGCCTTTCTGCAGTACAACACCAAATACCGAGATGGCGCCAGAATCAGCTTCAGCGTTCAGCGTAAACACTTTCATCTGTTTCAAGCGTCTCAGGGGCGGGGGTTTGCACATCTGTGACCGTTCAATTGGTCCCAATGCATTAGGCAGGTCCAATCAATCACAGAGAAGTGCCATCGTGGATGCAGGATGGCGGGGCCTGTTCCCCCTGCCTCATCCACAGCTGGTTCCTGACCTCCTGTCTCCTGCCACGGACCCCGTGTGCACCGGAGGGCAGCACCCCACACACCCACCCAGCCACCCAGCCAGCCAATGCACAATGAGTCTTACCTCACCCCGGCAGACCATCAATTATTGACGGGGTGAAATGTGATGAGGATCTAGTGTGAACACACAAAGAACATGTGGCCTTATGAAAAGGGACTTTACCAACGACACGTTTTGTTCTTTATGCTCTGTTGTCAGAAAGGTTGTTTTTCTAGCAGACTATGTGACGATGGGGACACAAAATGTATGTCGGATCACATAAAATAACAAGGCTGTTCATGACAGATACGTTCCTTTGACACTGCAAGCTCTTTTACCACATGGATATGAACACCAGGATTCCTCACAATTGTTTAAAGCACGCCAACAATGTGGGTCATCTAAGCACACTCATACTTCCTTCTAATGTATGAAGTTGTGTATTAGGCTTTGTTTGGACACGTGTGCACCAGACTGAGTAATGCAGTCAAACGTTTTGAGATGCACAAGATTAGAACGGATTATCCAAATTCAACAACATGTTGAATGCCCTGAGTTGTTTATGCTTATCCTCTGTGATAACATCTAGCCCTCAGTGCTTTACGAGAGTCCCAGCCCTGGATATCTTAATTACACTGGTGGTGCAACTTTTCTTTTTTGTTTTGTTTCTCTTGACAAGAGGGAACTGACATTATCTCTAAGGGCATGACGATGATGACGGACGCAATCCCAAGAAAAGCGTGAAAATGATTTGTCTTTGCAAATGTAAACAATTTAAGGGAATTCTCTGCAAAATAATGGTGAGGGAAATGCTTTTTTTAGGCCAGCATCAGGTCAAATGCATGCACTGCATCTCCAAAACTTCTGAAGCAGAAAAAAAATCAGACATGAGGAATCCTCTGAGACTCCTCCGCCGCTCTGAGGAATGCACAAGCGTGGATTACCCCTGCCTGACTGTCTGTCTCCCTAAATGTTTTCTTATTCTGCGAGCAGGGCCTGACCTCAATTGTTTCCAAGCCACAGACACATTACTGTCCAGACAAAATGAAACAATGCGGACGAGCAGATGTGCTTTAAAAATGGCCGCCTGCCCGCCGGGAGGGGTTCACTCACCGGCACAGCTCAGGGAGAATGAGGTTGGCGCTAGACGCAAGGGGGCTCTCATAAACACATGCATGAACACACACGTACAAACACACTGGCAGAGAAATGCAGAGACATGCATCCACACTCACACCCAATTTTTAATCTTTTATGTCCAAATCATAAAAGAGTGATGACTTCAAACTGAAAAGATGCACTGTTGCTGGCCCGGAACAACCACACATATGATGAAGAAGGAAGATATGTTGACACAAAGCAAGAGAGCAAGAGATGGAGAAAGCCCCCCTCATGGACACACCTTTTTTTGAAATCGAACTTATTCCCTGCCACATGCTCACATTCAGGCAGGTAATAATCTTGTGCGTGTGTTTAAGTTGGTTTTTTTTTTTACAGCGGTTGTCTCGCTTGAGTGGCACACTCTGACACATAATTGAGTTAAAGTAAAGCAGCCTTCACACTGGACTGCAATTACCTCATGATTTAGGAGTTTACCTATGCGCCTTCAGCCCGGATAAACACAGCCTGTTTTTCTCATTCCGGAGTTATACTTCTGCCAAGATGCATGTAAACATCTCGGCAGATCTGTGCACAGAAGGGTTCTAACGCTGGGACATGCTTGATGTGAACTAGTTCAAGGGTGTTTCAGTGAATGGGGGGAAAAAAGAAAAAAAAAAAGAGCTTGAGAGAGAAGATCAGATCCTGCGTTCTTTTTCACCTCTGCAGACCTGGCCAAGTGCTGGTTGGGAATTCTACTTCGGAAGATTGTCGGGCGCAGCCTGCCCGATTCCGACATCAGAAGGGTTTGGGAGGAGGGGGTTTCAGACGCTGTTCGACAGTCCGATAAGTACCTCGTATAAAGCATGCTGATGCCTTTATGGGCATCTGTAGATGGTGGCAGAAGAGCTGATCCTCTAAACCGCTAAAAACCTCTAAAATCTCAGCCGCCCTGAGTGTCAAACAAACCGATTGGCCAATCCAACTTCCTGCGGAAGGAGGTGGGTTGGAAACAGAAGACGGGAACTGAACAGGTTAACATTATCCATCCAAGTGGAAAAGACAAAGGCCAAATGTCTCCAGACATGTTCGCTAGCTTGCAGATAGAAAAAGCATGAATTCGAACCTTTACTGGTTCGAACTTGCTGCTCGCCTCCATGCTAAGTGGCTACACTAACCCCTTGAGTTCCCACCGAATCGGCTGTCAAAGCAATTCATAATTTTCCCTGCAGTGCATTTTAGAGACTTCTCCACCCCACCAAGACTCAAGTAGAAGGTCACTACTTTATGCTTTGTTGTATATATTTCATAAAATCAATTCAGTAGTTAAAAAGGCACACACATACTTTAGGTAAGTCACACGTTTCATCCATTGTTCTGGATTTCACAACCTGGCTGGCCTGGGCTGAAGTAATTGGGGAACAGGGACTTACATTTACTACTGTACCATAATGCTAGAAGGTTCTGCTGACTCATGAAAACTGTGCAAAGGCTATACGGTCAACACATCGTTTTCAGAGACGCGGGCAAACAGTAGCCCTTTACAGAGGCAGACAAATGGCCAGTTCACATACAATAGAAACAAAGGTACGGTTCAACCGGAGCACTCGGACCACGGGTCTGCCATCTCTGCTGCTACCCACCCCTGTGTGCATGTGTGCGTTTGTGAGCACAGGTTGCTGGGCAGCTGTTGCAGAAGTCCCCTTGTCATAAACATATTTAGTCTGATTTCTGAGTTTTCTCTCAGAAGTCATGCGATCAATTTAATTTAGATTAGATTATTAACCTCCACTCCCTTGACAGACAACCTGAAACACTTCTACCTGCTCGTGGGTGCAGATTGAGAGATAAAGGGGAAAATATGCTTGGTCCCAGTAACTATCTCCTTCATGTTCTCTCAGTTTTGACAGGCACATTGCCATAGCATCCCAGTTCTGGCACTCTGGCATGCTGACAATAAAGTAATTAAAAGTTACTGCACTCATTGTAATTCACTCTAAGTAAAGAGTTTCACCAAATGTCTAAAATAACTTCAATACATCAAGAGAGGTGTTTGGAAAAAAGTTTTACTGCGCCAACACGTTACTTTTGCTTACACCTGCGCCAACACCTCCAGCCACTGGACGAGGTTCTGCACGTTTCTCCCTCTATTAGCTGATGATTTACAGCCGAGATAGTGGGGAGCTGAAGTTTGCCGACATTCCCCGCCCCCGCGCAACCTCAAACCCGACACTGACCCTCCTGTTGAAAGTGTGTCAACAGGAAGGCAGTGTATAGTAAACAAGGATAACACGATATTATCTTGTAAACTGTTGGCATGCAGGACTGTGACCTAATTAACAAATCCTAAGAACTGGAACACTTTGGGTTTTTTAAGGCATGAATATGAGACATAAACAAACACTTTTATAAAGGCAAAACAAAAGTTGATGTTTGCAAGCCAAGCCAATCAAACTGCCATTATACAAAGTCAAACAGACTCATATTCTAAGCCAGTTCTGACCGGAAAACAGGCAGTTTAAAAGCAGTAAATGCAAAAACAGCCCATGAGCCTTCACACCTTGGTGCACTCACATGGAGCGAGTTCATCCATTTAGAAACCACAAAAATGCCCCGACTCTAATGACATCACTTAACAGTCAGCGAGGGTGTCTGGGCAAAGCTTTGTCTCCAGGCAAAACAGTCAGTGCATGCAATAAGCCATTGGTAGCTAGCAAATAAAAGCTTTTTATTGGTTATAAATTGTGTCAGACCATTAAACTTTATGTTTTCCCTGAGTGACATTACTCTAACTTGAGCCAACAGGAGACATAGAGAGAAAGACATCTGATAGTGCCATTTTGTTTTTTGGGATTTCCAACTTGCAAGTGAAACGCAGAGCGTGAAACTTCAGCTGGAATGCAATGTGTTCTGTCTCTTTGAATCAAAAATGCACAGCCTCCCAACATGTCAAAATCCTTTTCTGATCAATCATGCTTTTCTTCAGATGCTGTGCAACAAAACAGGTTCCTACCAGCCCAAGAGAGCTCTGCAGGACTCGGACTGTTTTTAGAGTTCCCACGTGCTGTTCGTGGGGGAAGATAAATGCAGAGCAGGCTGAGGGGAGGAATGCATTCAAAGCACCCCTTAATTGAGCTGGATGGCCTGCAGTCACAGAAGCAGAGCGTCTCAACAAGACTTGGGCCGGCGGGATCCTGCGATGTGCCTCACACGTACACATCATTAAACCGGCTGCTTTGGCTCACGGCTCCACGGTACCAATGAACACTGCAGAGACAGTGGGAATTATATGGGAAAGTTGTCTGGAAGGAGCAACCCCCCTCCCTTCAAAATGAAAGTCCCCTGGCTGTCAATGAAGGGGAAGTGGTCTCACGCTGAGGCCCACTGGGCCAGCCATTGAACAGGGGAACATTCCTCAGTAATTCAGTTTGACCTGAACCCAATATTCTAGCTGAGGGTCACCGAATACAGAGCGCCACATACAGGGAGGGGACGAAAGGGGACGAGGAAAAGTTGGGAAAATCGGATGTAGAGGAGTGAGAGGCAAAGTGACGGACAAGAGTTGGAGGGGTGAAAGGAAATACAAAAGAACTCAGTATGTCAGTATGATCTGCTGGAGTGCTCTTAATTTTGTCGACTGGGCTGGTGTTTAGGGTAGCAATTATCACTCTAGTAATGCCAACTGGCAGAGCAACTGGCATCCGAAATATCCCAGTGCACACTTTCTGTTGAAAGTGATTTAGCATCCACGTCTTGAGAGAATTTGCTACAATAACGGGTAGACGTCAGCCATTCCACTCACACACACAGCGAATGTGCCTGTCTTGTGACTTTTAAACCAAAATGTAATGCTTAAATGTAGGACACATGATGTAGTGATGGAACGTGCAGGTCAAACAAGAGGGGGAGAATAATGATGTGGAGAAATTGTTGCAGAGCAGCATGATTGGGATGGAGAGAATTACAGTTTTAATTCTATAAAATCAAATCCCTCCACTTGGCAATCCTCTTATCCAGTAATCCCCAGTTAGGTTCCAGAGGGCAGCAGGCTCAAACTGCCCAGTGCCGCAACACATCTGCCCTGGCGGCGGGTTGATATCACTGGCTGCTGCTCTGCTCCCCATAAAGGCTTTAAATGGACACCGTCTGAATAGAAACTGGACCAAATTGCTAAACTGTAGCCTTTACAGTAATGGTGATGTCATCCAAAAACATTGAAAAGTGAACATTTGTAAATTTAGTGCATGATGTGATGCATGTAGTGCAGTCGCGGAGGAGAGGAATTTCACTGAGCAAATCACTAGTTCTCAAGGGATGGTAGGTGACGGTGTGTGAGGCCAGGCCATCTAGAGAGAGTGTGGCTTAGTTTTGATCCACATCGCTGTTTGCTTTGTAATATGCCTGAACATCTCATAGTCTGGGGCACTTACAATGGCAATATTGGGAGTTTGGCTTCCAGTAGTACTACTGTATGCAAAGCATTTCAGGTTAAAGGCCAGTAAGGCAATGTTTGATTTGTTAAATAGTCCTAGGACACTAGGTTATTTTGCTTGCTCTATTGTTCCTTCTTGGCCCTCACATGGACTGCCAACATCCATTGGCGTTTCCAGTTATAAAGCATCCATGCAAACATGGCAGATGCTATTTTTTGCTCTCGTGTTGGGAAGCACCAGTTCCCAGGGCAAAAAAGAAAACCTCAACTCAAACTCTAAAAAAAAGAAAGAAAAAAAAGACAGGGAATGGCATTTCTCTCTGGCACTTCGACAACACCAGCAAGAGAGTGATGGTACCTCCCATACTCTCCCATGCTCTCATTTTCATGTTCCCTTGAGGTTCTGTTTTTAGAGATAACAAATCCAGCTAAAAATATAAAGCAGTGTCCAGGATGCTATGTTTTGGCATCCTTGGCCCATTGGTTGCAAGCATCCTAGCTTCTTTCTGTGTACAATAAGCATGGATGACTAGGAGGAAAGACCCCTGACCTGCCGTGATTTTGACATATGGACACTAGTACTGCAGCTGATCATAACAGAGGGGCTATATCCCCATAATCCATATTCTCCACCACAGTCATTCCAGTGTGGGATTAGTGGGCCGGGTAGAACATCTTAATGTGCCTGAAAGAGAGTATAAAGAAAGAAAAGGAGCAATGGGAAGAAAAACATGCATTCCTGCACATACAAATCCCCTGCAATGCTCGATTGTTTTACCTCTGCTTAAGGGACGGGTATCCATTTTCTTCCGTTATCAATCCCAATCAAAGTGGTTTACGCAGCACCCCCATGCTGTTGCCATTAGCAACAGGACACGCGATTCCCCCTGCAACTGGCTAATTGGGCTCTGTGCAAATCGGACATGTTTACAGTGCTGCAATATCTGAAATATATTCCCTCCTCTGGGGATTATTAGGAAAATGGCAGCTCAAGACAAAGTAAAGACGGCTGTGGGACATGTGCATGTGTTATTCTAACAACAGCAAAGTATGGCACATATGAACAGATCCCCCAAATCAACAAACAAGGACAATGTGCATCAGTGAACAAGGCTGTATGACCTTTCAGCTGCAGAAGAAATAGCGCAAATGTGATATGACATGTATGCTGACGACTGTCTGCTTCTTACCCTGGTGGAGATGCAGCATCCTGGTGCATTCAGAAGACACACATGGTAATCCACCAGCACGCTGTCCTCCTGCTCTGCAGCTGCTACACACTGATCCCGCAGACGATAAAGTTTACATCCACAATGCAGCGCGGCTCTACGCTGCTCCCTGCCTGCCTGCCTGCCTGCCTCGCTACTTGACTGCGACTAACCCTTCTTTCCTACGTTCCCCCCCTCAAGCACCCACAACCTTTGCTTTCCTGTCCTTCTCCTACTCCTCGTAGCTTCTGTCCTCCACCCTCCCTGTCTCTATCAATCTGGCGAAATGCGTTGACTCTCCCGACGCCGCTTCCCTCTCCTCTTCTCTTCCTTCTACATACGCTCTCCCTCTGCGCTATATTCTCTCTCACTAACACACACACACACACACACACAGCGCTGTGTGCCTCCCCCCACCCCTGCCCACCCGCCTCCAGGCTTTATCTTTCCTCAAAATATTTCTCTCCTCAGTCTGTCTCTGCTTCTATCTCTCTCTCTCTCTATCATTTTCTCTGTCTCTCTGGCTCTCTGACTGCGTCCCTCCTCCTCAGGCTTGCGGGACGTTTAACATGTGTTCAGCGAGACGGCTGCTCTGCCTGCCTCTCTGAAGGTGGCTCTTTCCTCAGGGGAGGAGAAGCGAGGTTGGGATGGGGGTTTGTACGGAGGAGGAGTTTTCCGGGGGGGGGGGCGACAACGGTGTCAAGGGGGGGTTTAACTCCAACAAGGAGATGTGACCAGGCGAGGGGCAGCCGGCTTGTGATGTTACACTAACTGGACTCTTTTAGTTAGAGACAGAGGCAGGAAAGGTGACAAAAAGGACAGATAGAGACAACTGAGGAAGAGATCACAAGAGGACAGAAACAAACAACAAAAAGACTGAGAGGACTTCCACAATAAAGGTTTCAGTAAGCTTAACACAAACTAAATAGGATGTGTCATCCAGCCACGCCTGAAGGAAAAAGTGTTTGTACCTGTTTCAAAGGGAAACCCTCGAAGACATTCATTGAGATGCAAGACGTAAAAGCATTCATGGTGTTCAGATCCTGCGTAAAGTGGCTGTGCATGTTGGAAAGTTAATAAAAATGACTCAATTTAAATATAGCCTTCCATCCACACTAAACCAACATCATCCAGTGGATAAATCTGAAAACACTGGCTGCATATTTTGATCTGGACAAGGGAAACAGAGCTTTTGCAAAACGACGCAGAGGAAGAAAGGACAGGCAGTGACAAACGACAGATAGAGACAACCGAGGAAGAAATCAAGATCAAGAGAGCGAAGGACAGAATCTGAAAGCCAGAGAGAGGAAAAAAACGGCTGAGAGAGAAAAAGAGAGAGAAGTGCTTGGGTCTGCCTGGGCCGAGTGACGGACCAGGCTCCAGCCCATCTGCCGCAATCACGATCAGTCTCAGCTGAATGGCTGTGACAAACTGCAGCCCAGAGCCCGTAACTTCAACGAGGCAGGACGCCTGCAAGGGCCGAGGGAGATGAGAAGGGGGGATGAAGAGGCAGAGGAGGAGGAAGGGGGGAACCATCTATTGTCTGCTCCCCAATAGGACCAGTGCAAGAGGGGGCAGGCACCGGAGGGGTGAAAGGGGGAATTAAAAGGGTCCCAGTGACAGGAGCTCTGTTAAAGAGGGTAAAGAAAGGACGGGGCTGACTTAGAGCCGGGGCCATCGCTGCCACTTCACTGTCACTAATGTCCTGAATGAACAATAACACTAAGCATGTGAGAAGATGAGTGTGCTGGGGAGTGGAGGGGGCTGACTCCAACTTGAGGGAAGGTGGAGCGAGACTGGAGCTCACGCAGGGATGAGTTGTCACTCGCAACGTTTGGCGGTGGGTTATTTCACGCTGGGAAATCTGGCATCACCCAACAGCGATAGCGCGTCCTGTCAGGTCCTCGTTATCAGATGCCTCGTAAAGCTGGCTGCCAGATTCCCATTTGTCATCATAAAACTCAGAAAGATTCATGATGCCTGATTATTGCGCATATGAACGAAACGTCATGCAGGGGGGTAATTGTGTTTGTCATAAGCACAGCTGTCTCGCAGAGAAATCTGAATGCAGAGCGAGTGTGATTCGATTCTAAGAGCAGGTGGTTACCAATTAGACACCATTGTCCCATTTGGGTAAAAAAGACAAATGGATGGCTGAGTCAGCACTAACACATACATGTGAAGCACAATCAAGAAATATTGAAGGCATTGTCCCATTTTAATTTGATCAAGAGCGAGCGGCGAATCGTTGAGCGATGACTTTCATCCACAGGGTGGCACATAGGCAACAGAGTTCGGTCGAAGTGGCGTTCCCCTTTATTTCTAACAGTGCCCCACCCCCACCCCCTTTCCTCTAATCAGGAGACGGGCCATGTTTGTTTGTTTAGCTTTGTTTTCCTCCATTTTAAATGTGTATTGAGAGCCTTGGGTGTGTTCAAATAGTACACGCACATATCACTGCCCATACATGCATGGGTGTGTGTGTGTGTAGGTTCTCACAACCACAATTATGTCCATTTATTACATTGCGCGTGTGTATACGTGTGTCTGTAGTATGCATGCGCCTATGAGCGTGTGCATGTGTGAGAGCGTGTGTGTGTCTGTGTGTGTGTGTGTGTGTGCTGACTGATCTGCTGAGCTCATTACGGTTCTGCTTATTGCTCTGCCAGGGGTGTCAGTGACAGATTCCACTGTTTGGAAACACTCGGCCGCCCACACAGCCAGCCTGGCTCCACCACTGTCACACAAGTTAGCATTCCACGGTTGGGGTGGGGGAGCAGGACGGTGTTTGGGACAGCGGCTGGAGGGACCACGGGTCGATATGGATTCGTAACGGGGACGCATGGTGGTCTGAGGAAAAGGGATGCTTGCGGTTGAGGTTGTGTGTGTTCGTGTGCACGCGAGGGGAACGTGTGAGTGCAAGCACCTTTGAACTGCGGTGTAGAGTGGCCTGGGCTAAAGGGATGCTAGTGGTTGTGGTAGTATGTGTGCGGTGGTGGAAGAAGTATTTCAATCATTTACTGAAGTGAAAGCAGCAATTCAGCGATGTAAAAATACTATTACAAGTACAAATCCTGAAGCTTATGTGGTGGGTTTCAGCATTTAAGTTAATGTCTCTTAAAGAAGAAAATCCCTTCAGCAGAAATATGTCACTTTAGTCAAACAAAAGTTAGGTTTGAGTGTAGGTAAGGCTGTGTTTCGTATTCAAGGTCATTCGGCAGTTGAACTCACAACTCACACCGCAACGATATCCACCAATGACCTTGAATCGCCAATCAAATATGGGCAACGGTACACTTCAGGTAGAATACTGAAATGAATCTAAAGTTTGTCTTGCAATCAACAAAATGAAGGAGAAACTGAGTGTGACACAATATTCTCACTATTTTTGTATCAGATACACCTTCAAACTAATGCACGTGTTACTCAAACTGGACTTCATGGTTCATACTTCATCATAGGGTTATCTTTGCTCTAAAGGTGCCCAAAAAATACTAATTCAGAAGAATTTGCCCTTTCAGAGTATTCACTTATTGATGCACTAAGATGTGGTCTGCATGTTAATGTTGTAGCTGGTCCAGATGGAGTCAAGTGCTGTATAATGTTGCATAGTTTAATCTATCCATCATATTTTATGAGCTTGTCATATGTTTTCAATATAAAATCTTCAACTCCAGCCATCAGAAAAATGTAGTGGAGTGAAAATTACAATTTATAGTATAGTTGCACAAAATGGAAATACCCAGGTAAAGTACAGGTCCCTCATATGTGTACTCAGTGTATATGTATATACAAACATCCTGTCAGTGGAATGTTCAGGGCTCCAGCCATCAGCCACACTTTCCTTCCATGGCATTAATCCCCTGCAGCGCGATCACAGATGAGTGACCAGAAGCGGCCCCGGGGGGAGACCAGGATGCGTCACTTGAGCTCATTACCCGACCGGTCCGCTGTCTAAGTGTGTGTTCCGAGACAGACTTTAATCACACAGAAGAGGTAGAACTTTGTTTCCTTCCCGTCTCTCCAGCACCCCACAGACAATTAGCATGTATGCGGTGTTTAAGCTGAGACATGCGTCTGAGAACAGCCATTTATTGTCTGATACAACTGAGGAAAAGTAATGGGTGTAAAATCATTTGGAAACACATCAGAGGTGGTAGGGGTGGTTACAATCCATCCAGGAGATATTTATCTGTCAACATGGGCTAGACTCTTTTTGGGAAGGGGGGAGGGGGGGGACTGTTTTCTGCATCAATACGAGCAAAGGAAATGCCAAGCTGTAGACAGGCCGCGTGTTTGTTAACCCAACACAAGGATCTTAGGATCTACACAGCTCTAAAAAGGCAAACGGCCAGACAGATGGATATCACATGATGGGTCACGCTGCAAGAGCCAGTCCAGAGACGCCGTTTGTGTGTGTTAGTGAGTGTCACTTAACTTCTGTGTGGCAAGACGAAGTGTGTAATACAATGAAAGCGATAATGCACCTCCGTCATGTTCCATTAAGCGAGGGGGATGGGGGGGCGGAACGGCAGGCAGGACGGTGGTCCGGCGAGACATCATCAGCGGGCGAGATTTTCCTCTCCGTGCAACTCAGGAAATGCTTAAAGTCATCAAGACGGGAATGAGCAGGATTAACACTGATGGAGTTAATCTTTAATTAATCTTCAGTAAAGCTTAAAGAATTACTTTCACATGCCTCGTGTCATTATGGTAAAGAAGTGGGACTATTATACTGTGGCTAATTTCAGTATATATCTCCCACTAGTGGTACTGTTAGATGCAGTACAAAATGAACGCCATATTTTTACAATCACAGAAGCCTGTTGTTTCCTGTCACAAGGAGGTCCTTGCTAAAACATAATGTACCAACTAATACATGCTGACATTTGTTTAGAACAGTTATGTTGTCTCAAACTCTATGTGGTGGTAGTTTATTGGCGTTTAAATACATTATAATTTAATAACACAGCCATAAAACCCTCCTGTTTGGTGCTGTAAGGCAACCAATGCAGATTGCGACCTTGTAGTACAACACCAACTCTGATTTAGGGATAAATCTGCTTGGTTGCTTTACGGCACAAAACAAGACTTCTATGATTGTCTTTCGTCTTTTAAAGGTGTAAGCATTTTAAGCATAAATTACTTTTACATACATTTTTGAGACGACATAAGCGTTGAGCATAAATGTCATCATCTGCACACTGCGTTGTAGTACATGATGGAAAATGCAGTGCACTGGCCAGTAGGTGTGTTTGCAATACCTATGATGTCTCAAAGCAATGTGGTAATAGTTTAATATGTTTAAATGCAATACTTTTGATTTGATTTGATGTGATTCTTATTGCAATTCATGGGCACAGCATGAAGTTATCTTACTCCAGTGGTGTATTAGTCGCATTTACATGAAGAAATATCCAATTCTTTTTAATCTTCACTTCATCAACAGACTCATAGACCAGATCATCTTAAGACTGAAATGTTGTGAATTTCACAAATTGTCACCCCTTCCTGTTTCCTCAGAGAGATGACAGGATGTTTTCCAAAGAGCCGGGAGTTGGAGGTAAATAGCGTGGATGCAACCACTGTGACTTCCACCAAACCAAAACCACACAGGGTCTATCAACAATAAAAACCACACAGGATCCCTCGCTCCTCTTATCTTAATGTGGGGGATGCTTTGCAAAGGGCTGTGCTGCACACATATTAGTCAAAATAACTGCACGCTTTCATGAGCACAAAAAGAGTCCTAGCACATTCTCCCAAAGCTGATCTTGATTTATAAAAAGTATTTTCATTGCACAATGGAGAGGAACTCAACTAAAGTTAATCGACCTGAATGTTGCGCGAACTTAATGAAACATACAACTGCCAATGAAAGAGTGACTGAAATCAGATTTTAAAAATGCAATATTACGGTGCATAATTAAATTGCATTCAAATCAGTGTCTAAGAACTCATTTAGACAAACAACAGTGGTAATTATCCATTATGCAAGACCCCACTTAAAAAGACTCAGCTCTTAAACACAGCTAATTGCGCCAAGGAATGCAGATAATACCCTATTCAATCCAAATGCCAAGAATACATGTCACAAGTACTATAAAACGCTGCATATCCATGTTGTGAAACCACTACATCCCAGCTGGCAACAACAAAAATTCTTTATTACACTATATCTGCAGGGAAAGGTTACATCCATTATGCTAAGTATAGATTCTTTTTTTCAGAATAAGTGCAGTAGACAGCTGTTTAGCTTTATACTTAACCTTGAATGCACCAGTAAAGTAACGTGAAGGCTTACGGTGAGTGATATGTGGAGAAGGAGGCAAGCGAAGCATATCACTGCTTAAGTAGTCGTGCCCAGAGTGCATGGGAATGCAGCACTGCGACCAGCTATGAAACGACCTTCAGGGAGCGTCAGTAAAAAGGCATCATTAACCCATTCGATTAACCTCTTCCTCTCATAAGCTCCATAAAACTGATGCATGTATTTTAGCAGGGGCCTGGACTTTGCACATGAATCAGGGCCGGAGCGCCTGGCGTTTACAGGACTCCCGAGACGAGCGTGTCCCAAGCCGGACAGACTTAGTGGATCTTAGCCGGGAGAAACTAGCAAGCGTTGACTTCTGTCACAGGGCACCAGCAGTGTCACCTCCTTAACTAATTGCTTCGGGGCGTCCATCATCATGTTCACAAGTAACTCCTCGCTCACTGACAAGTACAGTAAAGGCCAACAAGATGCTAACAACCAAGCAATGGAAGGTGTGAACAGCTTTTTGCTAATAAGACATAGCTCACACTAAAGGGAAACACTTGTGGCACGGTTACCTCCTATTTCAGCCTCAGATTGTTCAGGGATATCCCCCCAGAAGCTTTAATAAATTTTTTCACAAGGCCTTTTTGCCAAATTCCATCAGTTCCTGAATGATCCGATGAAGGTTTCATGGATTGATTTATTTACCCAGGCGACTCCTGTAAGATATTTTGGAGTCTGGACTCCTGGGCCATAAAAATGACCTCTAATGGATGGATTAGGCTAAGTCATTCACTTCAGAGGGCACACAAATATACTTTGGGAGTGCATTAGATCTCTGTGGAGCTTAGCATCATCAAATTATTGCATTAGACCGGTCAACTTATCCAATTAAAGTTGTAAAATGCATGGCTTTCGCCCAAGCGAGACGGCAGATCCTTGGGGCGTTGGTGGGTTTGCGGGAGGCTGAGCCCTATCCACCTCCTCATCGACAGAACAGGCCTCGCCACATATTTCAGCTGAGGATTACAGCCTTTCATCTTCTTCAGCCCACGGCAGCACTCAGGCGTCTTTGAGGCCAGATATGCCTTGTAGTAACGTCAGCAAGGTCCAGATTTGTAAAGCTGTTTCCCAGCTTCGTGCCCCTGTGGTCTTTTCCTCTCGTGTGTATACACTCACACATTTCTTTCTCTCTCGCTTAACCTCACCGTCCTCACAGGAGTGCGAGCACATTTTCTGCCATCGTTGTTCCCTAACTTGACAAATTTAGGGAGCACGCAAAGTCTCCCAAAGTGCTTTTTGAGACATTTCAAACTTCAGCTGAAACAAAATTTGTATTGACTTAAGTGATTAGTGGCTTTGTCATCTTAATAGCTTAAACAATTAGGAAAATTTGAAATTCGCCAATCTAAATGACACAAAGGCAGTTGTACTGATGAAGGACAGATTTAATAAAATTACACTTTATATTATTCAGGCAGTCTTTGGTAGCTGCTGTCAAATCCGCAATCCAAAATCTCAAACCCAACGTTGTCTGAACAGACAAGGGAAAATGGCAATAAATGTTGAGCAGTCACAGGACAAAACTGGTCAATTTGCAATTCTACCCACAGGCAAATTCACTTAGAGGAAAGAAAGTCCTATTACCTATAATCCCTCAGCTAAGCACACATCTGATCTGACCTCCACTTTCCAGCTCTACCGCCCAATCGGCCGTTGCTCCATGAACATGACAAATAGCTTATTGATCAGCAGATGTCGCCGCTAATGTCCTTTCGGCTTGGGCTGCAGCTGCAGCCGCCTGCTCCACGCAACCTGTCCTAAGCCCTGTGGATCTCCAGCTGAGTCCCCTGCGTCCCCCTCCACACCTCCCACTCTATCTTAGCGGGGACCCCTGCCTGCCGGGCCACCCTCCTCATCCCTCCCTGTCCTCCAAGGTGTGGAAGGGGTCACCGACAAACGCCATCTGCTCCAGCAGGCAGAAAATGGCAGGTGAGGCCAGTTTCGGGCCGTGCGACCTGATGCTGGCAACGCTCGACTCGCTGAAAACAAGGTCAAAAGAAGATCCATAGAAAAACAAACACCAGCTCAGCACAATGACAAATCAAGAGAAGGAAAATGGGTGGAAGCAGAGATAAAGCGAAAAAGGAAATCTAATCTGCATTGTTTTAATCCACAGGGAAGATTACACAGTCACGGTGCGTTGACACAGCAGCTTGTCAGAGAGAGGCCACGCACACTCACTCCCCGCCTGTCATGCTTTTTAACACTGCACAACATCCATATGTCCCTCCCACATGTCTGTCACTCAGCAGAAGCCTTTAATAAACTCGGTTTTTCTCAACACGTCTAACTGTGTCGCCAGCATTTCAAGGCCACCGCTAATGACACACCAAGCATTTAAAAAGACATTTGATCATCTTTAATGAGAGCACACTGCAAGCAAACGACGAATAACTGGAAACCCAGAGGTCAGCGTCCTACTGTACGTTGCATCGAATGTTGCCAAATTTGGATTTGCTCCATCTGATGTTGACACTGTGCCATGGAGCTTTTGTTTCCGTCTGTCAAGGCCGTGGTCACGTTGAATAGAGGGAGCAGGAAAGCCCAGCCAGCTTCCCACTGGGGTTTTGTGCTCCATCGAGCAATGATGTGACTGTGACTGAGTGCGATAGATTGTGTGTGAGTGTCATTTGCGTTTGACATAAAAAACGAGCTGAAAACTATCTTTAGTTTACGTATTAATGTTATTGAAAATCTATACATTTCCATTATTAAACTGTCACCACCCGTAGGCTTGAAATGCGCCTCTGAGGTGTTAGTAATTTACTTTTTTGCAGATGATAGCGCCTGTAGTCGGCTTTGACAAAAGGAATTAACAAAACGTGTGTTCCAAACATTCACCATTTCTTCACAACGTCACAGAAAATGACTTACATTTCTTACAGTGGCCTTGAACCCAGCTCACTTCAGCTGCTGTCCTCAATAAAAAAAAGTACGACAAACCCTTTAGAGTGTACTTTTCAGTCCAAAAGGGAATGCGTGTTGTGGAACATTCCTTTACGTCTCAGAATCTCCCTTTTAAGGAAATAAAATACTAACCAAAGAGGAAATTGTACTCATGTTCATTTGACACGACGGCCGGATACATCCTTACCAGCTCAAAAAAGTTTAAAAACAGTCATAATTGTCCAATCTGTGTACTTCACCAGTGTGAAAGTACCCTATAATATGGTACAATGAGAGGCATGAATGCAGTGGGTCACTGGGTCAGGAAGAAGGGATGCAGACAACCAGAGGAATGTAAGGGCTTCTCTTTCTCCATTTGACGGATTGATGGGCCCCATATTCCAATGGGTGGAGTGAGACGTCTATAGCGTCGTGAGATGCTGCTTAATAAGGGGAAGGAGGCGTTGTTTTTGGACTTGCGGTCTATGTTTTAGCTGAACAAAAGCCTTTGTGAAGTCATTTATCACTGTCGTCGCTCTGAATCCACCAACACTGGTAAAGAAATGTGCACATATCCTGCCTGGTGGCAAACTGTTTCTGGAAAGTGTTCGCTTCAAAAACATGAGGGATTTTCAAAGCACTACATATGCAGCATATGTGGTGGTTCCTTTACAATGTCTGGATGGTTGCATCTCAACTGTGCAGACGTTCTTGCGTAGTAGATGTAAAACTTGTCACTGGAAGCACTGGTGCTCAATGGAAGCTGGTATTGTCTTTGTGTTTAGCGTCTGCCCTCAGCTAAACATGAGCCCCAAACCTTGCGCTAACCAGCATGTTATGGACTCTTATCTGATCCTCAGTTTAAAAGGATGCTCTTCAAATGGCTAACCCTACTTCAAGTCTGAAGTAAGTTTACGCCACACAGCTTCTCCCTGGGTGTTCCGCTGAAGTAAATCTGGCTTTTATTGTGATTGAGTACAATGCTCTCAGGTCTACAAGGCAGAGGCACATTAAAGAGTTAAAGAGAGAAGTAAGTTCTGTGACTTAAAATTAACTTAATACATGCAAATGAAGAATTTGACCATGTTGCCACAGTCTAAAAATAAACAGGACTACAGCCATGCTAGTAGCCCTGCGAGACTGCTGAGGCACAGTGGTGCTTTGAGCTAAAAGTTCATATCAGCATGCTAACATCCTCACAGTGCCAATGTTAACATGCAGGTGTAATGTATACCCACATTTGCTGCTATTGCCATTAGTACTTCAAGTATTTGGTCATATATTGGGCAAGTTTTGACCTGCTGGTGAAATAGAGGAAAAGTCAGGGCATCACAAAAGTCACAAGGATCGATCCTCTGGGCATCATTAATACCTGTACCAAATTTCAGAGCAATCCATGTCAGAAATAGTTCAGCATGACTAAAATAACACATCAAACTTTTGTATTAATGTCTGTATTAACAGAAAGTGACGGTAAGCAATTTGCCAAATGTAAATCGTGGTTCTGATAGTGGTTAAGACAACCACTCTAGTCAGTACAAGTTCATGGCTTTGAAACCACTTGGTCCTCCGGCCCAAACAAGGGTCAACCACTACAATGACATTTTTGTCTCTCTCAGAGGCTATTAGGTCACCCTAGGTGTCAGCAAAGATGACTCCCCTGTCATATAAAGAGGGGTGGGGATGACATAGACGGGAGGGTCATTCCTTTACACATCACTTCCTTAATTAAGGGGTTGCTCTGGCCTAGTAAAGGGGATGGTCAGTGGTCATCCATCCCCCACAGCCACCCACCCTGAGACCCCTATCCATGGTGTCCAACCCCCAGCCCCTCTCTGCTCACTCAGGGGGAAAATTACTTTGAGCCAGCGGGAATACAGGTCCATTGAGATGGAGAGAGGGTTGTACAAAAGAGGGTGAAGTTTAAAAAATTGTCTCTTTTTCTATGGGGGCAGTGCATCACTGGAAGGGCTACCACGATAGGAGCATCGAGGGGACAAGGTCATTAGATAGGCATCTCCATAAGCGCTTCATTCCCATTGTCTGAGCAATTCTGCTCCAAAGGACCTCCATGAGAAATGCCCCCAGTCAACCCCACACTGGGACCAGAGTTTCCCCTTTGTCTGCCACTTCTTAGTGTGCTTCCAACACAAAAAGCATTTCTCAAGAACAGCGTACAAAGCTTGTCTCGCGCTCAAAACCAACAACATTGTTCTGCTGCCTCTGGTTGGGAATGGATTGCTGGCAGCTGCTGATATCCTTAGTCAATAAAACATCTGCCCAAAAATCTCTTACCTTCGGACATTTCGCCGCTCCTCCTCAAGCTGTTTGAGAAGCTCGTCAATGCATTTGTTGGCGTCCATGTATTCCTGCCAAGAAGAGATGAGAAAAGCCAAGAGTAAACAATGGAGTCAGTGTGCAAACCATAGGTTAATTGGAAACACGGGCAGACTTTAACCAAGGTCCTCAGCCTACATATTATCACCTGAGCCAAATAACAGCAACAATGAACAGTCATTGATGAGATGCTGTAGAATCATTACTGGACTGTGCATTTCCTCCACATTGTTTTTCAGAAAAGTGTGAAGAGCAGAACAGAAGTGCTTTTGAAAAGGTGCAATTAATCCATTTAGCCTCTCTTTCTCCCTCTCTGTTCTCTGTGTGTAACTCCAGAAGCTCCTCTGGGTAACTTCTAACGGCTGGCCCAGAAGCGAGCCCAGCTGTGTAACGTCAGCTGGGAATAGCCCACACTTCGCAAAACGTGTGCTACTAAGTTACTGCACGGACAAAATGAGCTAAGGCTAAGTGCAGAATGGAAAAAACAGATGTCAGGGCTTCTTGGCTATGGCCTAATGATTTGCCTCTTAGTGGTCCGGCTACATAAAGCAGAAAGGGGCAGTGCAACTGTAAGAAATAGGCCACATAGGCACCATACGTCAACCATCTGGGTTTCCAGACATTTGAGGTCTACCTACACTACATAACACAGCCAGTTGTGACTTGATGCTGTCAGATCAGTGTGGTCTAGGTTTAAGACTAATTAATTAGATGTTAGCTTGACAGCTCATGATGCATCCCCTGGGTAAACGGTTATCTCAGTGGGACAGATGCTCTCCATTGATTTGTACACACTCTCATCATGTGCTCACATAGAGTAAATGAGTAATGTGCATTCCCATGAAGAGGTCACTAGGACAGGAATCTCAGTCTAAGAGAAAGAAAGTAAGAAAGTAGAAGTGTCTGTGAGACACTTATTTTGTGCTCTCTTATTAAACCATAAAGTACCCATAAAGCCTTCTTTACATTTGCAGCAACTGCAGCTCCCTTATTCTGTTTATTTTTTACTTCTTTGCTACTGTTGTAATCTCAGTTCTCTAATTAGTCAATGGCAAAAATAACGCCCATCTATGAAACACAAACTGGTGCTTCTGAAAAGGAACTGTTCAAACCACGGGGGATCGAAAAACAAACACTGTGCCTGTAGTTTCCAAACTTTTTCGGAGGACCCCTGTTGTACCATAAAAATGAAAAATTAGCATGTGTGCGCACAAAAGAACTCTTTATATATATATATATAAGGCTTCAAAACAATGCACATTTGTGGGGAGCCACGTTGTGAACTTGCAGCGGGTGGATGAAAATAATATGTTGCCACAACAGCCTCAAACATCACCAGCTCTAACGCAAAAACTGTGTATTCACAACATTTATTTATTTTGCCAGCTGACATATAAGATTAAATCATTTCATTCAGTATCTTCAAGTCTATAACACAACTCAAGAACTTTAATGGGTTGATTCTGAGCTCCCTATAACGCACCTTCGGGGACTGACCACACTTGAAGTATTTCTTCTATCACTGCATGGGCTTTTTTTAACCTGTGGCCTTGAGAGTAAACTTCCATTAGGCCAGATGTTCAGAAGCCTGAGCTGCTGGTCGAAATACAGTAAGTGCAGTTGTTTTGTCTCCTTGCTTCTCCTGGGGTGCTGCTCTCCCACTGCTACTTCTGAAGCCGTTATCGCACTTAATCTCACATCTGAGACTGCCACTCAAAGATACCCACCACCACTAGCTTGCCCAAATGCCAGCAGAACATGGCAACGGGCCAGGTTTCCTGCTGAGTCGCCAGTCAAGGGCACTCTGGGTGACCATTAGGCAAAAGGGGCCGGCGCCAAAGCACAACAACAGATCGATGCTTAAAGGGTAGATTCGGGTATTTTTAAACCTGAGCCTTAATTTTACATATGTTTGGGGTGTAAATGACTAACAGGTACAAAAGATTTTGGAATTGGTCCAGTAGATCGCCACAGCCGACAGACGTGAAACAGGCTGCAATGGTGCCACATTTTCTGTCGTATGATTTTTTTTTTTAAAAAGTGACAAAAAAAAAAACAACATGTCACCATTAATTTTGACTTAAGCAGCGCGACAAATCTTTCATGTTGGGAAAGCAACCAATTACAGTGTTAAACAACCAGCCATCTGCTAGTCTCAGAGTGCCACAGCGCACAGCCAGAATGCTACTCACACCCAAGCTAAAAGGCCGTAAGCTCTCAGCTAAGTTCCCAAAGTTAAATCTACTGTTGGCTGCAACAGCAGTTAATCAATAGCTCTTTTGAATTCGTCCTAACTGAGTGGGTGGATGGGGTGGAGCTGGTTGCTGTGAAATATGCTTCGCAGAATGTGTCGCAAATATCAAAGACACTGGTGTTCAGAAGTAACAGCAAGGCCTTAATTACAAAACACAGCAATTACGGTCAAGATACGCAAGGAACCAGCATAATTTATTCTCACACACAAGACAAATGTGCTACTTTACTTCTCAAGCAGACAAATAAGCTGCCTGGGGTAAAATGTCTGTCTCTGAAAGACTATTAGCAAGGCGATCCCGTAATGACTACGGCTGCTGCACAAAGGGGAACCTTCTTCGTGGAAGCCCTATGTCAGGGGAAAATATTTACAGGCCACATCAAACGTGAAGTCAAGCTGCCTAAGTCTGTGTTGTCATCGCCTAGACCTCTCCTAATGACAGGGCACTGAAATAATCCTCGGCACACATGAAGGAATGCAGAGAATGCGGCATTGCTTGTCGTCATGTGAAATGTGAGGGTATTTAAAGCGGTGATTTAAAGCATGACTCATGTATGTAATGCCACGTGTTATATCTTCAGCCAGGCATTATTTCTGACGGTTTTACGGCATGAGTGAAAGGTGCACCATTCCCACGAGGCCCAGTACTCATGTGCGGACTGAAAAAGAACTAAATATACTGACTTGACACTTTATCTGGGGCATATTTCTCAGGACCGGTGCTCTTGCAAACTGCAGTACAGACCAACAATTCCTTACAGTGGTTAAAACGTCCTACGAGCTGTCAGCTCTTAAGGAGTGCGTAGGTTCCTCCAAAGCATACTAACTCATAAAGAGGTTTTTAAAACTTACAGCTACGTGTAATTTTTATATTGAGGTAGCAGATTTATAAATATAATTTAGTTTTTTTGCATTCAGTGATGTTTAATGTCCTCATTTTCATGAACTGAGCGGATTTGATTTCCAACAATTTCAGGGTGCAAAAAATCTCTAAAACCTCAATGCACACCAACTCTCTCGAAGTTATTCTTTATATTTTTGTCCTGCACTCTACCAGCTAAATATCTTCAGTTGCATGGGAGTAAAAACACTTTTTGCTTTTTGCTTGGTTTAACTCAAGGTTGCAAGCTGCAGACAAAATGCTGGACATTTCATGATATTTAATTAAAAGCCAGTATTGGACACGATATGGATTTTTGCTGTTATGATGTGAGCTGGGGCTAAGCTAGGTTAACCTGGCAGGTAATGTGTTTGCTGATATCCCTGCTCTATGACCGCAGGTTCTCAGTGATGTTTATCTGGCCATGTTTACTCGTGTGTGAGAGCGTTTGATAAGGAGCCGCTCGGTAGCTGCCGAGGGAAGAGCCTCCCCGCCTTGTGCATGGCTTGAGTCCTGCATCCAGTCCCTGCTCCAACTGCTCGTGTGCCTTCATGAAATTTTAAAATATGCGTGCCGTTCCCCCACTGCTTTGGCACTGAGGAGCAGGGGGGGGTAGGGGGATAAAGAAATAAAAAACACACACACAAACATGCAAACAGACAGACTGACTGACAGACAAGCCAAATGCAATCTGTTTAAGGTTAACTATCCAGATTTTTTAGTAATAAAACATCAGATGCATTATTCATCCATATGAGCCTCGCTAGGATGCTCTGCTTCTTCACACATTCTTGAAGATTGGGAGAGATGGAATTGCATCCTAGACAAGCGTCTGGTTCTTATACAGGCTTCTTTGGAGATGATTGGAAAAAGCAAATAGACTTTGAGCGAGATAATACTCTGACCAAGCTGCGGCTAAGGTCAGGGTGCGTTCCTTTGCTGCAATGAGTTACCTCCACCACCTTGATGTGTCTACAGATCAGAGGCTCGGGCTGGCGTCACAGATAAGATACCTTTCTCAACGGCCTGCAGCCCCTGCAGTGAGCTCTTGGAATAAAACCCTGCGGAAGGCAAGGTCATGACCTTGCCCCTCTCTGTCCCGGCACCCCAACCCGCTGCGCCAACCTATCTCTGCATGCCACGAATTTTTGCACAGACTGATGACGCCCCAGCGCGGCCTCTGGGACTGTAAAACCAACTGCAAGCCCTGAGCTGGAGGTTTGACAGAAAGTGAAGCTCCCACGTGGGCTACTGCAAGCCAAAGGTTATGCCAATGGAATGTAAGATTTCTTTCTGGGTGTTATTATGACAGTAACTTTTCAAGGTGTGGAAGATACACCACATCTGATACGGCTCTTGGACTTGGCCTCCTGCCAAAGATATGACTGGGTTTGCAGCCAAATGCTCCTGCCATCCAATACTCCAAAGTTTATGTCTACATCGTTAGCAAAGATGTAAACACAGTGAATTTAATCAGCATCAATGAAAATGTATTCCTGTGTGCCAATATAATTCATAATGACTGCGATCCGATCGTAGCGAGCTGATGAACTAATCAGTATGACTAATGGTGGCTGTGTGCAGATTTCTAGAAACCTGCCACTGCGCGCATTACGGTCTCTGCAGATCAGCCAAGCCTTGGTTAAATTCATTAGTCTTATCAGCATGTTGTGGGGGGCTCTGTTGTGAGGATCCTTTACTCAGAGGTCGTAACTCACATCCCAATGGCCTGGTGTCATAGCATAAGCTCAGCCTTCGAGCTCTCATATCCTCAGACCCCGATAGCCCTGCCTGTTATCAGAGGATACTATGTGATTTTTCAAGTGGGAAAAAGATACTGAGATCTGTGTAGTGTCAGCTAGATGATTTGGTGACGGGTGGGCGTGATCCTTCATATTTGGAATCATCTATCACAGTGATTTGATGGATCCATGAAGGAAATTACATACATATTCTTAAGACAGAATAAAGACTTAGACGTAGAATGGGCAGAGACAAGGTCATGAACTCAACTATTTTTGGCTGTACTGCTCTTCACAGAGATCACCCGTGAATCTAACAATGAGCGGTGCTCTTTATTACAATACATACTAGCTATCCATTTCTGTTCCGGTCCGGTATCCCTAGGAATCACATCCATATTAGACGATTCACTACTCGCTACTTGAATGCTTTTAATGTAAAGCAGCATCAATAGATGTATTCCATTTGCATTAGAAGTATCTTAATACACCTCTGACCCAGTGTAAAGCGAGTGAGATGAGATTAATCCCTTGTGCATGTGAAGGCCTTTTCAATTCAGCACGGGAATGGTGGTTATTGCACAAACAATGCCGAACGTAGACAGTATCAAAACTGACGGTTAGGAAAATCTGTTAGTGTTTTAGTTGTCCAACCATAACCATATATAATTGCTATAACCATGATCGTTGTGCAGATATTGTGGAAAGGGAGAATAAATAAAAAAAGTTGCCACTGAAAATAATCCAGGGTTTTCCAGAATCATCTTCTACATCATCTATCATCTCACTATCACGCTAGTCAAGAGATTAACTACAAATAATCAAATCGAGCTCTTACTACGTCACAGTCACTGAACCGTCACTCATAAATGATGCTGAAACCGAGCTGAGCACTATACTACTTAATTGTACCTAAAGCCTCAGTGACAGTAAAGCTGTTGAGGCTCACACAGTGGCCTTATTGAGTCGAGGACATTAGTGTAACAAATGCCTCCAGTGAGCAGGATATTCTTCATCTGCCTACCTGACCTAAATGGAGGAGTGTCGGGGAATATGGATTACTTGAGCTACAAAAGGGAGCCTGTTCATCATCTAGCGTGAGTTTCAGCGGTTTTGAGTTATCTGATGTTCTTCCTCCTGCAGCACCTACGGCCCGGCCCAGCCCAAACATCAACACCTCGCCACCGTCAGGAATCCGAATCCCTGCAGATTATCTTTCCAAACATTACGATATGTCCAACGCTCAAATAACCCCCACCCCCCTCCCGCCACCATCTGTTTGGGCTCCTCCTCTGCTCTTTGGGTTTGAAAGAGTGGGCCATTCATGCCTGTTGGGAACAGTGGCAAAGCTGTTCACTGTGCAAATCTCGCAGGGGCGAGTAGAGACCGTAGCGGGGGAATGAAATACATGGGATCTGACATCGCAATTGGATCACTTCCACAGAGCTACCTGTGAGGAAGAGCGGGTGGAAGCATCACAGACCTGTGCATGTGCGTCTTTGAGTTGGTGTGTTTTTTCTGCAGCCGTGTTCATTTTTGTCCCAGGCAGGCACATTTGGGTGGCAGTAGGTTCAGAATAAAAGCCCCAGCAAATTAACGCAATGAACAGAAGGGAGTATGGGGAGGTTACCATGTAGTCCTTCATACCTGCTTCATTTTGACTCTGACCTTTGACTAACACTTTTTCTCTTTGACTTTGGCTTATGAATTGGTCCTGATTATGTATATCCCTTAACATAAACAAAGAAAAAATTGACAGTAAGTGCCTGGACAATAACAAATTGAACAATAAGTGGAAAGAGTTATTTAAAAGAGGATGGAGCAACACAACGACTATGATGCTTTCAACCATTTTGGAGACTTCGGATTTCACTGTTCCCTCAAAAGCTCCATTTAGGCCATTTTCAACTGCGTTTTATTGCAATGATTCCACTGAAACAAACTGGTCTCAGACCATACATTTTACTGTTAAAAATAAATAATAAATCAAGGCTAGCTTGACTGAGCCATTAGGATGGATTGGCTGAAGTTTGTGATACCATGCAAATGCCACACATCTAATACATTAACTTTGTATTATTTCTCATGCACACAAATATATACTTTTCCACTTTTGATATCCATCCCTCATTCTGTTTCCTGTGTCTCTACAATCTCGTCTCCTCCTCAGCCTCAGTTTCAAATCTGCAAAAACACCCATGAGGGTGGAGTGGTCGAGGAATGCTGCTTTTAGGAATAAAAACAAATACACAGGGTGTCCACGGTGGTACCAATGTTTCCAGACAGGATGGGAATCTAGGAAACAGGGGACATACAGGGGGTAGATGTCTGCGGTGAGCTCCTGCCCAGGTTTTACAAGCCTGGGGGTTGCTGGGTTTTATTATCATCTGGGGGCCAATATTCAGCCAGGTGTATTTGGAGTGGGAGGGAGAGTGGCGATGACAGAAGTGAAAAGGAAACCTGGACCTGGCAACCCACAGGAGCACAAGGAAAATAAAGGGGCTGCTGTAGGAAAGAGAGAGAAAGCCAGTGAGAGACAGAGAGGATCAGCGAGGTTGGAGTGACAAAAGCAACAAAGAGAGGGATGCACAGATAAATCCTCTGCTGGTGTTGACAGAAATGGATACCCAAAGCAGGGTTTTAACAGTTGTACATTGAGATTTTGACTTCTCCACAGTTTAGAGAATTTGTTCCTACAATTGCATCAATTATGCACATACTGTGCTGCACACTGGCGCGATGCCCAGCTTACGACGTCCACTGGAATGCAAAACGGAACACTGCAATGGCTGATTTTGTATCAAACAAGACGGTAAATTCACCTTTTTGGTTAATGTATGCTGGTTCCTAAAAGAAAGGCTTGGAACCTTACTTGCTCCCAATCCTGTCAGTCCAATTACCTTTGTCGCTAATAAATCTGACCAGTACAGAGTAATTACTTCCTTATTTGACTAGGTGATAACAGATTTATTACCACAAGATCTTTAGGAGGTCTAAACAGGATGAGAACGCTTTGCTTCTGCATTCGTAGGTCAATTGATCACTACAGTTTACAAAATCAGGTCAATGACTGTCTGAATTTAGGTTTACTAAATCATCATGTCCGGGTCCATTTCCCTGCAGAACCCCCCCCTTTAAATGATCAACAAAGAAGCCCAACAGCAGGGCTGTTGACATTGCTGAATTCAATGTCGGCAGCTATTTTTAATTACGCTTACATGTCAACAATATCTGTAACGCATTGTAGATGATGTCAATTATTTAATCCAAACATCACTAAGCCCCGAACCAAAGGAAAGTGAAAAGAGAAATTGCTTTGGAACGAGACAAAGAGCATGGGAGAAAGAGAGAAAGCCCTTTGGAAAGTGACAGGGGAAGGGGCAGATCAGAGCAGTGCGCTGATGCTAAACAGATGTCGGTTGGTTCACAGGGGGAAGTTGGGCTTCTGTTTATGCAGGCTTTGACAGACAGGCGCCGCACCTAGCCGGGCCGCGCTTTGCCTGAAACATTTGCCGGAGCCGAGAGAGGGCTGATCAAGTAGCAGTGACTATGTTCCTTCACGGGAAATTAGGCACGTTATAGATTGAGCAAAAGCCCTCAAGAGGATCCATTCAGCATTATCTGCACAACACAGCTCGCCTCTCTAGCATTTCTTGCCTCTTCTCATTACAGTAGTATGCTCTGTTTCATCATGTTGGCCAGCGCTTGCTTTACAGTAAACTTTAGAAGTTTTGTTCCAGCTAAATGTTCTTGGCTTGTCAACTGTGATATTTACAGGCCCAGAATTACACTCAGATACTGTAGAGATGTATGCTCTCACCAAAACAATAAATAAAAGATACCTGAAACGACCCACAAAGAGATCTTGATTTATGACCCTAACTGATGACACCAAATGAAAAACAAAGAAAAATCAAGAAAGCGTTACCTACTCTGTTAAAGTTCAGCTGAGGGGACAAGAGAGGAAAACAACCCAGGTACTAAATCAAACACCACATACACAACTATTTAGCAGCAACCTCATCACCTCCAAGCGTGTGTTTTCACAGATATTTCTCGCCCAGGACACTTTGTCACATTCCCTGACGTTTCACGTGCAATAACTACAGGCCTCGGCTTTATCGCAAGCTTTATCTCCTCTGTTTAATCCAGAGGCTGATTTATTGACGGGGCCTGTCTGTGCGCCGAGTCGGCCGACCCAGGTGCCAGGCAGATGTCGAGGCAAGCGTGGAGGCAAACCGTTGCATTCCTGCTAGAGAACGCATAAATGTCAGCTCCTGATTTTCATTTCTCTCCGACTTCCTGCCTCGGAGTGGGGAACGGAGATTGCCCCTGCAGGCATGCAAGGAGCCGTAAATGGGAAAATGGTAATGTGACAAGACGACGCCATTTGTTTGCGCTCCCGTCATCCCCAAACCCACCTGTGCCACTCATGCTTATCGGATCCACATTCCCTATCTAACCTGACAGTGACGGAAGGCGGATCAAGATACAGTGAGGCGATTTCTTTTTGTAAATGGGGTAGAGATCTTGTGGCAGAAGAAGAGCGATGCTGAAATGTGAAAAGAGATGGGTTGTGGTGACTTTTGACCTCTACTGCAGGACCCCGTGCAGTTCCCGTGGTCATGAATTATTTCTGTGGCGATGCAGCGGGGGTGATCACAGCGTTTCTGCTCGGCGCATCTTTCTAGACAGACTGTGGGGGTGGCTGGCAGCAGCCTCGGGGTTATCAAAACAGGCTTGTGGCCAAAAGGTTGCCTGTTTGAATCTGAGGGGTAACTACAAACACATTTGTGTGGGGGGTTGGGGAGTGAATGAGCAACACACATCCCCAAACAGATACGTGCCCCTGACCAACACAGCTTCGGAGTTGCCCAGTAGCCTACATTACATGGCGTGGGTGGTGTAAATCTAGGCACCCCCACCCCCCAGGCATTGCTGTGAATGGAAATGTCCTCAGTGAACTTCCCTTGTTAAATAATACATGTTATACAATGCTTTGTTTGGTGAATGTTCACCGAAGCTTCAGCCTTAAATTGCCGTGCTTTCAATAGAAACACAGAGAACATTTGATGATCTAACCAAATTTCAAAATCACACGTTCTCATGTTTTGAGATATCCGTCTCTTAGATTCCTGCCTCCGAACAAGCCAATACAAGTCCTGAGAACAATATCTGGGTATTTAGCTGCTATGCTCCACTTGTTCACGAGCACATCGCTGCCTGTGTTCGTCTGCTGTTTGGTGCTGGGAAGGAAGAGCTTTTGCATTTTTGCACAAACAGCCGCCTGCTTCCAGTGGAATTGGGCTTGATGAGAGTTTTGGGACGGAGATCCAAACGATGCGCTAAAAGAGTCATTTGACCCATGACGCCACGCATAACTCAGTGTGCCATGATATTTCTTCATTATCCCTGCTCTACAAGCCTTTAAACAGAACAAATACCATTATGCTGAAACCACAGTTACATAATTTTGCAATATACAAGCTGGACAATGAAATCTCTTTTTTCTTGTGTCCATTTTGACACACATACATCTGCATGTAAAACAGGCTCCCGTGTAGGAGACAGATCACAAAGCTCACAGGAGGTTTTTTTTTGTTTGTTCTAACATTTCAGTTCCAATGTAACGGCAGCGATTTTGGCTTGAAGAGATCATCTTCTACACCATACTTTGTCTGCAGCCATTTCATGGGTTAAAGTGAACAAAGACCTCTCAGTGCAGCGGCTCACCGCACTCCATCAAGTGCTCTGAAAGAGGACTGAGAGTCCAATAATTCAACAGCATAAAATATTTAAATCGACCATCATTGACTTTTGAGAGGCATTATTGCAGCCTATTTCAGGGGGCTTTTTACAGTCAGAGCTCATCCAGGTCGGGAAGGAATTTCAATAAGAATCTGGGACCAACCACCCACTGTATTTACACAGTTAATGGCACTAAATCCTTCTTATCATCTCAAGTGGAGTCTTATTTTTAGCAGCCATATTTGTTTTATTTCTTCCAGATGGGAGCTGGGGAAGAACTTGACATCAGCACTGTTTCTCCTTATGCCTCTCAGGCGGGGTGACATCAGTGGACTTGAATACTCTCTTGTCTCTGGCTTAAAACACATTGGATTCGTCTGTGTGAAGAACTTTTGGGGCCTCCCAACAAATATGGAACAGAGTGTCAAAGGTCTATCTGATAAATAAATTCAATTTTCATCGTTATTACATCTGACCCTCCTAACAGGAACCTGAATTCAAATATTATTTGTTTGTATTAAATTGTTGCTTTGCGGATTTCTTATCCTGAGTTGTTTCAGCGCTTTGAGATATTTTAGGATCGGAATGTGATAGTTCCGCTACTGTGGGAAAATGTCGCAGCACGAGGACCTGAATATCCTTTGCTTATTGCAGCAATTTGCTCTTTCAATAACAACACTGTTCGATTATTATTAGTTGTTTACTTAGCTATCCCTCATTATCTGAGGCAGCCCCCCGTTTAATGGGACGCTCTCGCATTCTATGAACCCTCTAGAAGCCGTTATGGAACTGGAGGCCTCCAATACACTGATTGAAATGAGGCAACAGCTTCTTTCAGTCAGTTTGCAATAGCTCACCCATCAGATGCCCCCTACACCTGAAAGCATGAGCATGTTTGACTGACCACATCAGTTGTACTTAATATGGAGGTGAACAGACAAGGTTTCCAGTATTTGTTAGGCTTAAAGATACGATTGTTACAGATCTTGGACGAGTAAAATATGTGGAGAAAACATGGCATTTCAGTAAACATACAGTTTAGTTTGTTTGTATTTTATGAGGGGTCATTTAAAATGGGCCGGATCTAGTATTAGTCTATGAACTGAAAATTGTTGAACATTTTGGAGGTAATTTCCATCTGAATAGAAGAAGCCTGATGAGAAAACGAAGAGCTTTCACCATCGCCTCATTTCAAATAAGAGGTCCATTTACAGTGAAACGTATCCTGAGACCAAATGCTTTCCTTGCTCCTGGTGTACACAGACCCCGTACTGGAGTCAAGCCATGCAAGCAGTAGGGGAAGTGGGTTGGGGGGGGGGGCTTAATAATGCACTTATTCAGCTAATTCAAGTCTCATAAACCCCTCCTCTGTGCCCAGGCTCAGGCAAAAATGAGACAGAGGAAGGGCGGGGAAGACAGGAAATCCAACCAGGAAATGCCTCCAAAATAAAGCTTGTTTGTGTCTGAATGAATTGGAGGGACCGAGTCGTGCTGCAATATTTAGCAAAGAGTAAATACAGACTCTGACTAATTTCCTGCAAAATCATGATAATCCCAAAGAAATGAATGTGATGAAAAAATCTTAAGAATCTTGTTTGCTCTGCATAATTTCCTGCGTGGAAGTCTCCTGCTCCTCCAGCTGTTGTGACAGATGGATGTTGGCCCGCGGCTCGATAGCCCGCTGGCTGCCACGGGCTCCCACAATAGCCCCTCAGTGACCGCCGTGACCACACACAAAGGCAATCGCTGACCACTGACACCCTAGACAATCAGCCCTGAGGGTCAAAGGGCCCTGTGCAAAGCATCCCCTCATTCAATCCTGCTCACCTGAGGCTCAGTACGCCTCATAAAACCTCAATCACTGCTCTGATGTCTGGCCGCGGAGAGAGGATCCTGGAAAATCATTGAGCACCACAAGCACATCACCATAAAGTTGAGTTATGGACTCGTGAAAGGCATACAGATCATATTATCTCTTTAGAAAGTGATGGAGACTCCATAATGTGAATGGCTCCAGCTAGCCGGATGACTCACACGGACAAATGTTGCTACATGCAGATGATATTGATTCTTCTCATGGATCTTTTGAATAGCCTGCCTTTGTAATGACAGAGAGCCTAGCATCCAAGTCACTCTCAACAATCAATGGCTGATATTAAAGGCTGGAAATGCACTCCAAAACATGTATATTGAGATATGTAAACTAACTAATATGGAGTTGTGAATCTCACTTTACTCAGAAGACTAAAAAGAAGAAATCATTTCATACATTTTCATTTTAAATGGTTGCAAAAATTGAATACAGCATTCTTCCTTGCGTGAAGAGATCAACATTTGTTTCTAAATGTAGCCATCTTTGGAAGAGGGTGGAATTGCATCCTGTTGGCCAGATGAAGGTGACACCAAAGGCCTTTTTGCAGCGTACCTCACACTGATACTTTTGAGATAATGTGACAACAGTGGCCACGTTATGATGGGTGCTTTAAAGCCTTGAGGTGACACATTTGTGAAAACGCAGAAATACTAATTGCTTTAAAAAATGATTTAGAACGTCTACGGCCTATACTGTACCAGCAGGCAGGGAGAAGATCAACACAGTCTACCTATCTGCCCTGACAGCGCCCAACTCCTCAAATAGTGGGAGTGGCATGAAGGTCACTGCCTCTGCCACTGCGAGGCTGTGGCAGAAGCGTAGCCAGCAGGCAGATGTGGTGAGCTGGACTGTACTCAGCTCTCTCTTCCTTCTCGCTGGAGACCAGGCTAGCATCAAGCGCAAACGCTTCTGACAGAGCGCATTAGCCACGTCAGACAAAATCAAATTCCCCTGCAGACAACACCTTATTATAATGCAACGCTCTGCAGCGGTTTGAGGCAAGGCAGAGCTCTCCGCCATTGTTGCACCCGCTCTGTTGCTGTGTTTGCGTGTGAGCGAGTTCCAGCGCAGGATATCGTGGAGAAGCATTTCAGGGAATGGCTCATATTATGGAATTAACCCCTGGCTTTTTTCTTTAAAACATGTCCGACAGAATTAAAACCCCTTTACTCAGGGTGAGCGCCACAGAGCAGAAAGGCTGCTCCTGTTATCAGAACAGAGGCTGCACATAGACTCTACCCACCAAAACGCACTGAGCTGCCGACAAAGAAGTGTTCCACACAGCGTCAAACACTTGCATCAGGTGGGTAGAATAGAATTGCCTGTAGTGCATTCAGGGAGATAATAAGAGCCCATCATGACACAGTAGTAACAAACTTCCACATGAGGCTGCAGGCTTCCCCTCAGGGCTCCCACCCTGTGACACATCACACAGCCAGGCAGGTGATCTTTTGTTTGCACACACTGACACACAAAGAGAAAAGCAGAAGGGAAAGCAAACAGCGAGAGAGCGCAGTTTAAAATAAAATAAAAAATGAAAGACAACTGTGCTGCAGGCTTATTCCCCAGTGTATAGACAATATACAGGAGCACAATTGTATTGTGTCTGTCTCTGCTTCTGGGAGCTGACAAGGCCTTTGAAACGCTGCAGAACCGTCTGTACTCAGAGGCTGTCATCTTTAGAAAAAGCACAGGGGACCAGAGCGCTGTCGGTCAGGGCCGGGGCCACTGCAGGGACACAACCAGCTGGAGCACCTGGTGCTCAGAGGCAACGCGCGTACACACACACACACACACACACACACACACACACACACACACACCAATGTTGATGCAAAAGGGCGCAAATTTGACACACATGTGAGATGACCACATGGAAGCGCACGCTCAACCAGCCTGTTAAGTATATGCATTTGCTTACAGGTGAACAAATAGAGTATGTGAGTCCACATGAACACACATATGAACACACATGCATGTTCCTTTTTACATACAAACTGGGTTTAGACACATTTTAGGGATTGTACACTGAAATTTGGAGAAAACCAAAAAGTAAAGGCAACTTATTTCACATGTTGCATCTTAAACGCTCAACCTCTTGAGCAAAACTACAAAAGAAAATGTTGCCAGATTGCCATCTTTTGTTCAGATAATTAACTTTTCTTGCTTGGTAAACGCTGTAAGTCCGACCTGCATGAACTAGGAATTCTGTATTTGTTGCGAAAACCTGTGAACACATCCGTTTTTAATTTCTGTTGAACTGCACATTCCAGATAAACACTGTTTGTCAAGATCTTTACAGACTGACACCACGCAAACCTCTCTGTTAGAGGTATTGGGCAACAGGGTTTTTTTTTGTGACATCTGATTTCCAAAGAAACCTCACGTTATCAACCTGTCACATAAACGTGCGTGTATGTGATTTATTTGCAGCTGGCGGAAAGTGACGACTGTTGAGCAACACGGGAAAGAAAGTCAAACCAGATCATTCACCTGCACATCATTACACCCAAATCAACCTCGACAATGATAATTACAGCCATTCTTAGTTTGTTATGTCCTGTCGGAGTCTGTCAGCAGCATTTGTAGCCAGTTTCCTGTGAGAGCGGCATCTTTCTCATTAGCAGAAAACCCACGTTCAACAAAAAACACAACCTGGCCAGAAACCTATGCCACACATTCGCCATAGCATGAGTAACAACATGACCTCAGTACTTCGGAAGTGTGCTTGTGTTTCTGTTTTGGGGGGGGGGTAGCTGTATTGATGGCGGTGGCGGCGGCGGCGGGGGCGGTGGTGGTGGGAGGATAATCCATGCAAAGCTCTGAAGCTGAATAAGGCGGTATCAAAATGAGGGCAGAGTTAATTAATCATCTCGGCTTCCTTTTCACGGCCCTCCCATGACTGTCCCGGGGGCTTGTGTGTGTGTTGTGTGTTGTGTGTTTGTGTGTGTGTGTGTGAGAGAGAGACAGAGAAAGCAAGGCAGGGAAGCAGGATGGTGGTGCAGGTTGCAGCTGGGGGATATTAGCATAAAGTAATGTGAGCCAGCAGACTGCTGAGCTCCTGTAAGCCCAGTGCAAACCTCTTCCAAAGAAAAAAAAAACAGGAAACCACTGACACCTGCTTTAGTCACTGACCGACTGAAAGGAAGCACAATTAAAAGACAGTAGAGACTATATTAGCTTAATTAGTAAATTACCATGTCAGTGAATGTGACTAAAAGTCACATGTAGTTTACAATACTGCTGAGACTGTATGTTCAAGGAGGCTTTGGCACAGTGTACAATAATGAAATGCACTTTTTTTGTTTTGTACAAACAGTTTGCATCAGTCAAAACTGCGACTTTGAATGCCATTGCTAATTAACAAAAAGCAGCAAAAAAAGATTTTGTTTGCGTTCTTTTGCCCAAGTCTTCCTCGAGCCGCCTCGCCGCCATCCACGATTACTTCTAAACCTTTGCAGCTGTTAGTTGCTCGCCTCCTTTCCTTGTTGTGCAATGCAAACAAACAAACAAGACGGCAATGACAGCGTCCGCTCACTCATTTACCGTTCCCCGCGACAGACGCCCTGTGCTGAGCAGTCAGGTGACATCTCAGATGCACACTGAATCACCATCATTTTGCGTCATCACTGCCAGGTGTGCTGCTCTCAAATGTGACTCATTGGGTTTTTGGCTTGTTCGTAGAAAGTAGTGTACCTGCCCTGCACACTCATTTGTTCCTTCCATTGTCGGAATTTTCAGAGGCACTACACAGTGAATACACTTCACACCTAGAATTGAGGTAATGGCAAAGATTAACTGTAGTGCTCTGTAAGGAGTGAGGTTTTTTCGTATGCATACTGACTTTTTCTGAGCGCACTGAAAGGATACTGTGGGTTCACACTCATAAGTCTTATCATCAACACTCATATGCTGATGATATAGGCGCACTGAAATACATTTCGATCACTGTAATCAATCATCCCCTCCTGGAGCCGCAGTGGAGAGGCAGTAAGAAGAAGAAGAAATTTGGCCCTCTAAAGTCTGTAACTTTGGTAGATACCCAATTAATTTGGCTTAGCTAAAGCTTGATATTAGGTTTAGCTAAGCTTTTGAATGCATTTTTACTGTCAACAAAGGACTGTGAATTCTGTTTGCCAATGCTTGCATTAGAAGCGAGTTAAGATGGGATCTCTTCGGGGGAAATGCTCACAAATGAAAACTATTTGAATGTACATATTGCCCCAAGACAGGCTTGAAAATAAAAAGTGAATCTATCCTTTAATTGTGTCACTTTTCCGGTATGGCGGGGCCAATCAGTCTGCACGCCTGTCTCTCATCTCCTCATCACTGCTGCTGTACTTCTACCCCAGACAACCAGCCATTCATCGCATGATCATTGCATCGGTTTCCATGGCAAGCAAGCAAGCCTATACTATCCAGTTGGCCGACACTCTCTGTTCTCTGCATAGTATGGTTTTTCACTGAATCTTGTCCTCTCTGTTCTAGGAGCGCATCCCTCCTCCGGATCACATTCCTTCACCGGTCCTGCCTGCTCCTCCATCAGCGTTGCTTGCCACTCGCCGCGGATCTCTGCTGCCACTTCCGTTTACCCCATTGGACTCACCTGACCACAATCAATAAATCCGTTCTTCCCTAGCATCTCTTGTGTCGTCCCACCACAATCGTGTCACGGTTAAAGATATTAAAGTGAATGGAAGCCAGTGTCTGCCCTGAAAGAACTTAATCAACCTTCAGATTATGTACTAATGGGTTAGAGCATGCAAAACACCCATATGCTCCTCTTAAAAAGAGATTTGCTTCATGATGACTAAGTCATGAGAATGATGCCTTTTGCATCTCCCCCTCTTTTTTGCTGTTGCCTCTGGCAGGTTGATGAGGCTTTTATTTTGGCAGCACACATTTGGCCGGCTGAGGACGACAAAGAAAAGGCACTCCTGGACTTTTAAGGCGGTTTGCACGCCAAACAGACCTCAAAAAATTCTGCATTCACTCGTGGCATCAGCGCGCGGAACACTTCCATTCAATTCCCAATAAAAGCAATGTTAATAGAGAAGAGTCTGTTGTGGCCCTGACAAAGCTTTATCTTGTTTGAGGCAGCCTCCGTACGGACCTGCAGCACAGAAATATGATGGACAGTGCAGAACATCAGCCATAATGCCAACACTCTCAAACCGCAATGCATTAAAGCTAAAAAGAAAGACTACATAGAAGTATTTCAAGAAAAAGGCTCAGTGGGTCTGTGTGTGTGTGTGTGTGTGTGTGTGTGGGTTTGGGGTTGTTGGGGGGGATTTCTAAACGGAGCACAGGGAGCGAATTGGGCACGAGGGAGAGCGAGAGTGAAATAAGATGGAAAAATGCAATCATGCATCCCGGGCCTCTCCAGCTCCTCGTCGTGTGTGTGTGTGTGTGTGTGTGTGTGTCCTTTACCCCTCCTTCTCCTCTACGAGCCATTAGTCACTATCCAGCTCCTGTTAATGTAATTAGATAAAGGATATATGGAGCCTCTGAGCTCGGCGGAGACATTTGTCTGCATAATTGAGTCCATGCTGTGGCAGAGGCTAAGAACCCCTGGATTTCTACAAAACACCTCTGGCGCAATAATTCAGAAGAAGTGGAGAAGAAGAGCAAGAGAAGGACAGAGAGAGACATTTGGAGAGTGGAGGGGAAATGAAAGATGGAGAAGAGAAAAGACAAATAGAGACAGAGAGAAAAGAAATCCCCAAGAAATGTTCCATTTTCTTTCTTTCTTTTTTTTTTAATCACGTGCTGTGTTTCCAGAAGAACACAAATGGCTTCTTCTAGCCAATCCAATAAGACGAAGCACTTCCCTGCTGCTGTACTCGCTCCAAGAAAATAAGAACAAGAAAAAGTCAAGAATCAAAGCACTCAAAACCGTCCCCAAACCCCCCAGTATTCACACACATAGCAACCTAGTAATAAGGCAGGCAGGTCCCCTTCTGGAGATGTATCGGAAACGCAGAACAAGCATGAATTTCACATGTAATTAGTGGCAGTTGAAGCTTGTTAGCTAGTGACCTACATATGGAACACAGTAAGATCACTGCAGTCCAGATGCACAGCACACAGTCAAGAATTCCCACATTCCCATACACTTGAGAAGCGTGGAGACACGCCGTGCCAGTCCAGGAAGCAAAGCTGAGTCTCCACATAACAATTCATTTTCCAGTAAATTCATTTTTAGATTTGCTTTTTGATTAACGATTTACTCTATGAAATGCAACCTGCTTTGTCCAACCAAGAGTCAAAAACCCAAGTATATTCAATTTGCAGAGAAGAAAAGCACAACATTTGTCTTGTTTTGCTTTGGCTTCAACAATAAATCAGTTATCAAAATTGCCAACTGTTTGTTTCAGCACAACATACACAGGAAAACACAATGTAAATACAGCATGCACACACCAAATGCAAACTTGTGGTACTTGCTTCCTGATGAATTTTAACTTCCCCTTCAACGACCCGCTCCCCTTTCCGTGCAATTCTAACCCTGGGCAATTCCTGTCTCCTGTCTGGGGCACCAGCGATAGGTGGTTATGGATTTGGGCGGACTGGAGGGCAGGATGTTAGCCTGATTATCACCCAGTCAGACCTACTTCCAGCTCCAGACAGCCTGCCTCCTGCCCCAGATACTTCCGCGATGGATGGAGCGCTGGAAGGGATGGAGGCACCGGAGGGGGGCAACGTATGGCCCAAGACTCACCGCCAGCAGCTTCAGCAGGGGAACGTTTCTGATCCTCCCGCAGACTGACACAATGCCGTGGTCCGAGAACTGGCTCATCCTGCGTCTGCTTCGCTCATCTGCTCGCCTTCCTCTTCTTCCGCTTCGTTCCCCCTCTTCTGCACTAGCTGCTGCCTGCCACTGTGTGTAACTGTGTGTGTCTGCATTCGGCTGTGTGTGTGTGTGTGTGTGTGTGTGTTGGAATGATGATGCAGCATGCAGCCTTGGCAGCAAAGCGCCTCGTCTGAATTCTCATCGCTCCTCAGCAAGGCCACATCAGCTCTTGTCAATACTTAACCAGCGAGTCAAGTCAGATTAAATCACCTGGGCAAGAGCAACTGTGGTGGTGGTTTGCTGCCCAGGAGAGCGTCTGAGTGTGCGTTTTCATGCATTTATGTGTGAAGCAGTGACTGGCTGGTATTTGTGCATGCGTGTAAAGACATACAACATTAACACGTCAGGAGACGAGTGTAACTCGAACTCCAGGTTGGCTGTTTCTCCGCTTTCTGAGACTGTTCAGAACTCACACTCGGTCACGATGTGGCTTCTAAACACTGGCCGCCTCACTACTACTGCTGCTGCTGCTGCTGCTGCTGCCACTTGGGGAGATCTCAGGCCATGTAATGAGAGACTTGGCAGCAGAAAGTGAGAGAAAAAGTGTGCACATTCATGCAGCTGACTGGCAGAGTGACCAGGAGTATCACACAGCCAATAAAAGGACTCCTTGACATTTTCCCCAGCAGCATTTTCCCCTGTCTCACTGATTGACATCAAATATTTCGTTCTTACAGCGCTCAGAAAAAGCATCCAAATGAAGAGCTGAACAGTTAACAGAAATATTATCAAAATCACAATATGGCCAAGTGCAATATGATGTAAGGGAACGAGTTTGCTTGGTACAGATCATCTTTATATGCTTTTCAATGAAAATAAAATAGCACCTCACGTTGCCATCGCAATATCTGTCAAAGTAATCGCAATATGATTGTTTTTAAACACCAAATGTTCACTGTCCACCCCAGTTTACATTTGGCATAGCAGCCTACCTTGAATATGAATTCTCTGCTCCCACTAAGCTAAACAAGCTGTGTTTTCTCCCAGAGGATCGAGCCCATGACCTGTGGCTATCACCGTGATTGATGGAAGATGAGTGGCAGGTGGTGCTCCCGCTCAGGTGCAGATTACAAGCCCATCAGTCAGCAGGCGCCTGGGCGAGCCTCGCTCAGGAATTTGACATCAGACGCAGCAGCTTCACGCCCAGTCAGGTTGTCTGAAGTGAGCTGAGGTGAGGCAGGTGTAAAACCAGCGCCCTGCCCCGAATGCATTACCGTAAGTGACTAATGGTTTATCCATCAAAGCAGGTACAGCCTCGCCATTATTAAATATAAAATATGTTTGAAATCTATTGTGAAAGAAAACTGCTTTCACCACTGGTTTGAAGATGAATGCTTGGATTTAGGCTAATGCCACCAGCCATCTGTGCATCAAACCACTGTAAAACATTATATAATGGCAGTCAACCAGTCTGTGCAGAAGATATAATGAATATTCTATCACTTAAATAAGCAACCATGTCTATATAATAAAGACTCAAATTTTAAAAACACATTCCTCTGGCGATTTAGGGAAGCTTCATTTGTCAGAGAGAAGGCATCATGACATTAATACCCATATAATGGTTTTGGTCTGTGATGTCCAGAAAATTGAATCTGGGTTGGAATGACAGACTACTTTGGTAATGCATCCATAGCAAATGAGATGGTCCATTTGTCAAAGCTTCAATGAGATTAATGGTAAAATAATATAAATGTAATATAACAAATTAAGGGAAATGATTGTGGTTTGGAATGGGGGGGTAGAAATGACTAAATAATTCACATCATTTGTCAAGTTATAAACTACTTGCAAATTACAAGGAACTGAAATTCCAAAGCAGTTGCGTCAAAGTATGGAAGAATGTGCTGGGCACAAACAAAACCCAGTTCTAACCACCCTAACCATTTTAGATTTAACCTGTGACCCTTTGAAAACAAAGAGGTCACCAGGTGCGAGGAAGCACCACTCCTTGTTGGGAACACCTGGTAGGAATTCACCATACAAGCCCAACCAGTATATATCCCCTGCAGGGTGAAACAACTGCCCTGGAAGGCATCTTTTTTTGCCCCCAGAATGAAAAACACAAGCTTATTTGCATGCTGAAATGCTCGTACACGCCAAAACGTGTAAGCACACATCCACATATTCATGCACATGTTGGCACACAAACACACGCTTGTCGTCATCAATCAATCCGTATCAATACAAACAAGCGAGGCCTTGAGCACTTATGTGGAGCCATATATCAAATGTTAGTTTTAAAGTGGTTTCTGCACGTATTTACTCAGCGGTCGGAAGTAATGCAGAAACATGTAAATATTTCCCTGGACCCCCAGGAAGTGCTCCTAGGATCGTTATGGCCCTTCCCAGACCACCAACCAGTGTCCTGCGCAGGGGCTGAAGCTGGGATTCGAGATAAGATTACTGAAGTCAAAAAGAATACACATGCCACACGTAAAGACTGAACGCTGAATGAATGTAAATACAGATGCGTCGCTCAGCGAGCCGCAACATTCCAGAAGAATACAAATACTGACATGTTCCTGTACCAAAACAGAATTGGAGAGCTATCAAAAACAGTTGGCCTTGCGAATTCATGTGGCATTTTTTTTGCAGAAAAGGCACAGAAATTATGGAAAACGTAATTTAGATGAGATCCTGGATAGATAGCAGGCAACAAGGTCTAAAAACTCTGGCTACGAAGCTTATGATTATGGCAGCAAGTGAGAGAGAGTCCAACACACAATGACTGTATAAAAGTCAAGAAAGTATGTGCCTAACGTTCAGAATGTGTGTCCCAGCTTTCAAAAACCCTCAAAAGAATGTATAGGCAGACTTCCAGATCAATAAACCCAACAACACTGAGCTCTGGTTTTAGAAAACCCAGCATGACAGTGCTCTCTCAGATCCCAGCTGAGGGTTTGGCCCAGCGCCTGATGAGGAGGATGTGATCCCAGGACGGCCTCTGTGCCGAAGAATAGACAGGGCGCGCTTACCACCCCGCTCCACCTCACCACCTTCTGCCTCTCACACCCACACGGTCTGCCAGGAGGCCATAGAGGGAGCCTGTCCCTCCATGTGTGGGGGACAGGTGGACGCCTGCCCACCTCCTCACCTCCGGTCCCAGCTGCGGGGTGAGGAGGTGGGCTTCCCGGTGCTGACAGATGCGGCCCCTCCTCAGCCTCTGCCTCTCCCCGTACACTGGGGTTTTAATTTGCACGTCCAATCCTGTTAGCTGCCCTCTTTCAGTTGCTGCTTTACTGAAACCCAAACCTGCAGGGCCAGTATTGGATCCAAAAGATGGCGCCTCATCTGCGTACGATAAGCAAGCACCCCTCAAGATGGAGCTTCCACGCCAGGTGGACGGGGTTAGCACCCTGGGATAAGCTCTACTGACTACTGTGTTTGGATCATGTTTCCTGTTGGTCTCTGCTGAGACAGGCCTCTATTTCAACACAGTCTGTCTTCAGTGGGAGAGAAGTGTTGTTTTCTTCACACACTTGGCAGCTTGCTTTTGTCAATTAACAACAAAAAAATCATACCCTGTTTTGTAAAACATTAATTTGTTCATGCTTAGAAAATGCTGGGAACCGTGCTAATAAAAAATAATATTTATGTGTTTATATGTTCATGTGCTTCCATAAATGTAATAAGAAGGATTATTTGTTCATGAGAAATCAGGCTCTTAAACCTCTTAAGCAGCAGTTTAGTCAGCCAAAAAGTAGTATTTACAGATGCCTGTACCTACCCAGAGTCAGTTCACGTTAATGATTTCAAATATGACCTAAACCGTTATTATTTTGTGGTACTGAAAAAGTCAAGCTTCCACATGGGACAGGCCAGCGGTTCCCAAAGTTGGTGCCACAGCACACTGATGTGCCTGAAGAACAGGGCCACGGGTGCCGCAAGATTTGTTCATTTCCATGTTTTTGTTGTGCAGTTTTGATCCTTTTATCACCAAATTCGAAAAGTCAAGGCTCGTCACCTTTCCGAGTACCGCGTGGTCACAGTCAGACAACTGAACTTGAGCTAAACAAAAGAATTTAAATCAGATTGCAGTGAAAACTATAGACCTGTGGCTTTATCGACAGATTTTGGCTGCTTGTGGAACATGGAAATCCACCATTTGATTGTGTAATTGTGTAAATAGATTTCTGTGAAAGGGTGCCACAGTTTAAAAGCCTAAATATTAGACATTTACTCCTAAAGCAAGGGGCTGTGTTGTAGATTTCTTCTGTTGTGTGTTTTTGTTAACCCATACCAATTTGTCAAAATCTGCCGTTGTGACTGGTAAATTGAATCATATGCATCTTTTTCTCTGTCTGGTCGTCATTTACTGCATTTTCAGCCACCTGTTTTTATATGGATTATCACTTTAAAAACACGTGAGTGGCAACAACATGGAAAGGAAACAGCCATTAATTTGCATGTTCTTTTTACCTATTTTCATGAAAATTGGTTAAAATGTGCACTAAGTTTGAATGGAAACTTGCCTATCAAGGGTGACTGAAGATGCAACGATTGGTTTTGGATTGGAATTTGACTGACGAACTGTGTGACGTGATCAGTATCAACCAGTAAAAAACTGGCATAATCACAGCCTTATTCCCAGTGAAATGCAAACACATCATATTGTCATGTCCCCTTCTAATCTAATCTATGTCGGGTATTCTCTTATCTTAATAAACCTCCTCTTGAGCAAACCTGAGGACACACTGAATGGCTCCAAGTTTGATCCTATGGGGAGAGAACACTGGCAGATAGAGAGGATAGTCTTCTCCTCGTCGCTGCAGACTCCAGTGCTCTGAAAAGAACCTCTCTGTGTTCCCGGCACTGCGCAGTTCTGAGGGAAACCACAGGGTGAATAGAGATTGGTGCAAAGTGCTAATGTTTGCCGAACAACGCATGTGACTCCAACCGCACGCGGCTCCAGTTTCAACTTTGATCACCACCATGACTGGAAGAAGAGAGTCCGTAATCGGCCCCTCAACTCAATGGGCACAAAGGACAGTCTCATTAGACGAGGAAAAATGGACGTACAATTATAAGACCTGGCACAAGACACACTCAGTGTCCTTCGCGCTAAAAAGAAAAAAGCCTCAATTAGTTTGGAACTGAGCCAAAAGCTTCTTCTTTTATTTGCCGACTGATTGTTAAGGTGTCTTTGATTGAGCGACAAGGTCTCTGAAGATAACGGTCAGCCTATGTTCAACCTATGTAGCAGGCAAAGATTCATGCACTACCAAGGATCACTTCTGAGGAATGTAACGTACGCGCAACCTGTGACATGGGCCAGAGATTTCAGCGCACCGTTGCTCCGTATGCCATTGGCGGGCAGGGACGATGGTTCACGTGGTAAGCTCAGAATAAGCAGGTCAGTTGGAATGATTGGCTCGTTAACACCCTGAGCAAAATGTGCTAATCTTTTGCTCTATTCACCTGAAATAAATCTCAAAACGCCACTCAAATCCCTGCAAATGCCAGCAAACTCATTGTCCGACATCATGTTGTGCAAATGACTCCGCTTCACCTTATTTGTCTTGTGATGAAGAAAATGAGAGACGCATTAACTTCGCTACACGTGATGCCAAGAGCCATAAAATATTATATAATTGCCCTAATAAAAACACAGGGTAGGCATTAACAGGGGACCGTCGAACCTCATTAATTGGAGGTTGGAAAAACAGACGAGTGGCTCATATCAAAACAGCCTCAACAATTACTGAACCAATTTTACAAGCGGATGGAGGCCGCTTAGTCTTATCCACAGCATGTGGTTGGATATGGAGGAAGCCGCTGAGTTTCAGACAGGAGTCTAGGGAAAATCCAACGTTGTAATCGCCCCTCATCAGGTTCATGAGAGACGAGACGGTTCCCATGAGACAAGAGGAGGATAAATGCCACATCTTCTGCCGCTCCAGTGTGCCAGGGCTTGCTGGGTTCCCACACCCTGCGGCCCCGTGGCTACCCACGCAGCGAGCCCAGCTATGTGCGGTATGTCACCTGCGCACCGAGGGAGCTGTCGGAGACCCGGCAAGAGGCTGGCGCACCCCTGCTGAGAAACTTGATATAAACACTCAACATGAAGTGCGAGAGACTGAGTGCTCTGAGAGAGAGAGAGAGAGAGAGAGAGAGAGAGAGATGAGGCGGCTGCTCCAAGAAGGGTTGAAATCTTTTTGTGTGACTGGCTCCCAACTCAAATCTTCCAATCAGCCTCAGAACCACACTTTACACGGGTTACTCAAGAATCAAGCTGACACGCTGAGTGAGCGCCGAGGGAACACTCGTCCCCTTGAGCTTGACATCCGGTAATGCACATGGCGTGAGAACGGGGGCCCACACTGAGGACGGCATTGTCGGTGGATTTCTACTGTATAATTACACTCAATTAGTTTGAGCTGCTCAGTAATAATATCAAACCTCTCCATTTGTCTTCCTGACGTTGTGGGAGCCAATCAGATTAGACAGAGCATTTCTTCCCATCCAGCTACAGCGCTCGCTCCCCTGCTTAGTTTTATGTCTCCATCCTGCATTGTAACAACCAGCTGTAATGGGCTGTGGGGGGAGAAGAAGGAGGAAATCCAATCTTGCCAAGCAGACTCCATGCTGACTTACCATCTAATTCATTTGCACTTAAATTTAGCATAAACCAAACTAATTTGTCTGTTTTGGGGCTCGTTTCTGGGACAATTTTATTGTCTTGCTTTTGCCAGTGGCGAATGGGCCAGTGAAACAAGTTGCAGCCTGATATAACAGCATGGCAGCAAATCAACACGTAAAAGACTTTATACAAGGTGGAGGCTTGACAAAAGCCAGGGGGATTTAGCTAAACCCAAATACTCTGGAGATAAACAGGAAAGCACTACCACATGCTGTTTATTCAATACAACTCACAACTATGCAGCAAGCGTTTAATCAGTAATGTGGAGCACTTGATTATTAACCCTCCCCTGCAGAGTGTTTTCAATTTGGCCTTTTGTTATCAATTATCTCTGAGCATGATTGCACTGCTGCACACGTTATAAATGTTGGCAGGGAAAAGGGTGTGGAAGAGAAAACAAGTACATGCTCTCACCAATTTAGGCATCCTTGAGTTGATGAGTATTACTTCACGGTTTGAGGAAATGCATTAGACACCGCATCTTAGATAGAAGCACACGTCGCTCTTTTCTTAGATGGAAATGAGACGTTTAGTGCTGCAATTGATACAGACATAGGCAGAGACAATATTAGAAGACAAAGAGAAGGATGAATCCAGTGTGGGCTGGGTAAGTGATGGGACACTCATCATATCCATTCCAACCGGCAATCACCAAATCTGAATGTTGTAGCCAACGCCGAAGAGCCTTGTGATTACACCACTACTTCAGACGTGCCGTTTAGCCAGTTCAGAGAGGCCTTTTATCTCAGGTTGGATGAGGGATGTCTGCGTTGTGCCAAACGTTGTAACTTTCCAAAAACCACAATCTGACAGTAATTGCCAGGTGCGCATAGGTGTCAAAATGGGCAGAGCTTCAAGCGCTCTGCAAGTTCTTTTCTGTGCATTCCTACTTCTGACGCTGTTTATGTTCACTGCTGAGCCCCGCCAACCACGTCTATGTTGGCAGGATGCTTTTACCAGAGACATGTAAGAACCTAGAACAAAATCGAAACAACAGCTAGGACAAACATGCACCAAGTGATAAACCTCCATGACTCCACACTTGAATATACTGGTCACCTGTAAATGTTTTTCATAGCCTGTATGTTAAGCACTTCTACCAAATAACTGGCTACAAGCGTCTCACCCAGCCTACATAATACGTTATGGCAGTGATGTGATACAGTATTGCTGCATCAAAAACATTCTCTATGTTACTCAACATAGAAACACGGGAGTCACGCTTTTTCTGTCAGCGTGGCATGGATCTAAATGCTACAAAACCCACGAGCCTCGGCTGCCGTTGCCATGGAGAAGAAGCCCCGTTGTGGTTGCTACCTGCGTGTTCCACCTCAGCTTTTCCCAGCCTCCACTCCAATACCCAAATTTGGACCGTCCTGCCTCCAACAGCAAAGACAAAGGCGCTTTCAAAACCACATTATATTCTGCACTCCATGATTTCGTATTCACATGCCCCCGCAACTATTAGCAAAAGTAAAAGACCGTCTGCTCTTTTACACGGTTGATAAACCATGTATATCAATGTTTACCTCAATGGAAATGTTGTATTAAACGCCTGTGATAGCCTCTCCTGTATAGGATAGACCCCTGACAGAGCGTCTGCCATGACCTAGTTAAAGCTGGCTGGCAGCAGCTCGCAACAGCTCACAGACCGTCCACGGCCTTTGGGCTCACCGTGCGCGACCCTGCATGACGAAGAGAGTTTCATCCGCAGGCGGGCATCAAATGATAAAAATAAATAGAGCCACAGAATCAACCCGGCAACACAGCAGTTATGTAATGCAAATGGTGCCCCAGTTAGTCGTGCGAGTGAGGCTGCATCCACTGCTACTCTGGGCCGTAACCTCATCCAGATTAGATGGCCCTTCCCAGCCTATTTCCTGTTACAGAAGCCGAGCACTGTAATGAAACGTGTCAATAAGGTGCTGATAACACTGATTAAGGGTCCAGTTCATTTACAAATGTGCAGTGCCACACAAACACACACACGCTTTAGAAGCATTGGACACACACAAACGTACCCAAAGACATGCAATCAATTTCTTATTTGAATGAAGCCTGGAGCGTGGAGCAGCTTTGGAGCAAACACAGCCAGGAAAATTCCCTTAAACCTAGCCTGCATACACGGAGGCAACATATGCTATGCTGTGCTGAATGCATTATGCATGTGTGAGGTAGTGGTCCTGACTGACATTTAAGCCCCAAATTACCCATAGACGATTGATAAAAGCGTTGTATGAAGCTAGGCCATGTAATCCATCCAAAGAAGAGCAGACATAAATATTTGACCTGGTCCTCAGCTGACATATGGGTGACATATTTTGTCTTGACCTGTGTGTGATAGAATGAACTGAAAATCTGTCAGGGGGCATCCCCAGTGGAAAACTCTCTCTTGTTCATCATCCTAACAGGCCATGAAACACACGGAATTGTCTAAAATGTGTGAAAGGAACGAAACAAAGCCAACCACTGTATGGATGAAACACGAGTGCAATCTCCCGCTGAAAGAGTGACAACCTTGTGACAAAACTGAGTGAGCAGCACTCTGGATCACATAGGGTCACCTGTCCAGGTCATACATCATGTTATGTAAAGTGCATTGTTAGCAGACGGGCCTCTGCGCTATGTAAATTCCACTGGCCAAAACTGGTTGGTTCACAGGTGACACAGAGGGAAAGCCAGAACATGAAAGCTGCTGCCTGTCCTCTGATGGAATGTCAGAAACAGCCTCTTGTGTTTTCTCAGATGCCTGAAAAAATAAATGTATCGGAGGCTCATATCCTCCCAGGAAAAGGAGTGTTTATGGGGCTAAGTAAGTTTATCTGTGCCAGGGCCCGCAGGGCCACGGGGGCCAGAGACATCATGTCCTCCATCGGCACTGGAAGGACAAAGAACCAGGCTGTCTCCACAATGGTTCAGCTGATGATGTCTGTATCACTGAGTGAGCATGATTTTGAAAACAGAATAAATGCTTCTTTTGATGAATAATGACTTAAAATCAAGCGTTATGACAGGAAATGTGTCTTTAATGGTGCGTAGAGGATCTACCAATCGTTCCTAACACCGATGTGTTATTAAGCCACCACTAGCAAACTGGATAGTTCAACTGCAAAGTTGCTACACAAATCAAAAACAGCTTGCACTTTTCATGGTTGCCCATGCCACGGAGTCAAATCTGCACACTGCCACCACCAGATCTATGCTGGCCCTTCACCAAAATCCTCTGGGCTTCCTCGTGTTCCACTATCAAAACAACCCAGCACCCTTATGCTCCTGCCGCCCCGAGTGAGAATAAATCATTAAGGGAGGAAAGAGTGGGGATAGAAAGAGAGAAGTAAGACAAAGAAAGTGATTGAGAGTTACAAGAAGACAAGAGGGAGAAAGTCTTGTGTGCACAAGAGGGGAGAAAGGCCAAAAGAAGGAAAAAATTAAGTAAAGGAGGGGGGGATTCATGCATGGATAGTCAAGTGGACAAATGTGAGCATGTTGAATCATAAACCCATATCACAAATATGACCTACTTTCGTTCTCACAGTAAATAAGGTCGGCGTGTATCCAATTAAAGCAATTAAAGCCACAGTAAACCTCATATCAACCAATAACTGTTAATGGTGGTCGGAAAGCCTTTATGTGTTGCCCAGCAGTTGGATAAGGAGCAAGCACAAACTGCATCATGCAAAGTAATCGTCCGCTGTGCCACAGGAAGTTACACATTCACAAAGCTGCAGATGAATTATAAATGAAGCAGGCTGCAGCGTCTCGTCTCACCAAGAAGATTCCATCGTGACACTCCAGTGCTCCTTCTGGATTCACGGTTGATGTCGCGGTTGAAGTAGGAAATGATTGACAGAGTTATGTGTCTCGAATCAATGGAGAAAAAAAAAAAACAACATCAAGATTTGATACTGATAGATCCATTTTTGATGTTGTGTGGATTACAGAAGCTTTTTGAGATGCGTATTCATGATTTCGTTTCTTGGTGTATCTGTGTTGCGCCAATCTAGTGGGTGACTTCCAGCATTTTCCAAAGGAATGATCGTGGCCATCTGGATGAAAAGTGACTATATCTGCATGTCTTTGCGTGAAAACGTTTGTGAGTGTTGCGTGTATTTATTCAAAGTAACGCATATAAAAGGGGGGAAACAGACACAATCCAGGAACTATGCACTATGGCAAATGTGCAGAACAGGGTTTTCCTTTAAGCACTATGGTTCTCTTGCATGTCAGCAGTGGATGAAGATGGGTCAGCGGCAAGCCATAAAGTCAGGCAGGTCAAGTCAATAAAGCATGTTGACATTTTCAGCTTCATTAAAGCCTCGTAGTCATCAACAAAATACACCATAAAGGACTGTATTCCCCCGGAAATGCAACTTATAACTGCATATCACTTAATGGTTTTATAGGGTTTAAGGGTGTATTCTTTAAAGACGTACACCCTTGTGATTGTGAGAGACTGCACTCTTCAACAGTTGCCATTTAATCTGTAACAAATGTGTTGATGGCTTTAGCATTTCCTACATCAAAATGCTATTTTAAGACTCTTATTATTCCTGTGCAATGACTGCACTGTATGCACCTGGGGCGGGGAGATTAAGCTTCTTCACCACCATACAGGCACAGCACAGCAGCCACTATATGGCTACACTTGACATTCTAGGGAGCAGATTCACCTTCAGTTGACCCTGGGCCAAAACAAGTTTCCACTCCTGTGATTCACAAGAACGCCGCGGCATAGAGATAAGCCTGTCAATCACCCGGCAGCCACAGTGAAGGCTGCGTTTTCCTCTCTGCTGCGTGGATGTGTGCACTTTAATTTCAGCATTCATGGTATTTTTATAGTGGCACATTTTCTTTACATTTTGTCTGATTGTAGTTTTTCACCTGCACCCTGATCATAAGAGGTTTTACATCGTCGTTTGCTCTAAACACCCGACATAAGCGGATCTTCCCTGGGAAATATTTGCCTGAACGCAGGAAGTGAGCCATTCCCAGCGGATGGAATAAACAAAACACAGAGTGGATAGTTAGCTATGCGCAGTGTTAGCCCCTACATGTAAAGAGACAAAGGGGCGCGACCTGCAGAACTTTAAGCAGAAAATAATGAGTCATCAACAACTGATCCGTTGGAAGTGGCATCCAAACATGCCACAGCAATGACTGCACACACAGACTTCTATCAGAGTATCCACAGTGGAAACTTTGATCATTTATCAATTTGAGAATTAATCCCCAAACGTTTCTCTTTGGTTTTGGGGATGAACTCCATAGTGCAGCAATAGATCATCAACACAAAATGAGGACATTCCACAGTGCTTCCTGACTAAGTGGCCAGTCTATCCGAGCGTGTGTAGGGGATTGACTTACCGGTATGCCGCCTTCCAGAGACAATCTCTTTAACTGCTCTCCCCTCTCCAGGTGTCTGCTCATGGCCCCACTTCCCTGTAACGATCCACACACCTGGGAAGCCCTGGAGGGAGGGAAAAGGGGAGGAGTGGAGGACAGAAGGAGAGCGAGAAAGTCAACAAAGAATGCCTCATGTCGACAGGTCACGTTTCCGCTGTTAAAAAAGGCTTTCACCTTTTACATGAGATCAGAGTCCAAGTCGAGAGCAGCAGAGGCAGCAGTTTCAGACATGGTCACAGCAGCTGTCTTCCTCTTTTGTCACTATCCTACTTTCTTTCAGTTTCTATTCCAGTGCCTTCTCGTTGAAATCCAAGCCGGTACCGGAGCGGAAGTGTCTCCTTAGGCCTGACAGGACTCTGGGATCACAAAGCTCCAGCTAGATCTTACTGCTTGCTCTCGGCATCACCCGGGCATCCCACCCTCCAACCCAACCCCAAAGCACAAGCTTGAGCCCTTTTGTTGTTCTAGGCTTCTCCAAACAGCGCTGGGAACCAGTTCGACCTGGCCTGACTGAGGCCACAGCAGAAGATAAACACTTCACTTCACGCATACTACTCCTTTACAAAGAGCTGGGGCTTTAGGCTCACTGTTGTGGTGCACAGAGTAAGCAAGCTGCTTCCTCATTGGTGAAGACAGGGTCAAAGGTCAGGCGATGGATGCCTCAGGGTCAGAGACTGTGTCTGTGCAACACAACTTGCAGTGCCATGTGCATGTACGCGTGGATGAATCCTGGATATGTTCTTCATAACTAAGATAGAGGCAACACCTCGTAAATCACATACATCAGCCAAATTAGAGCATGGTGTCATTGTTTTATTTCAAACGCAACACAGAAACCGTTCTTAGAAAAGACAAACATGCTGCTCAGATTCCCTAGAAATGGCCAAGAAACCTTTCTACAGGAGAATTCTAGCAGGGGAAACCGGGCTTCTCCAATCCATTGCCCTGATTGCAGAGACCGGGTATATATATTGACGTGGCGTTTAAGAAATCAAAAAGCTTGATAGAGACGATTACCTAAATGTGTTATAAATGCACTTTAACGATGGCTGCAGAAAGAGGAAATATCTCTCATTATACTGAATTTACGTCACGTAAACATAAGATTATGATTGCAGATATATCCATCTATGTTTTTTTTTTCATTGTATATGTTTTAACTTCAAAGTAATGTTTATACGTAACCTCAAGAGTTTATTTTATTCCTTTGTCTAGTCCTCGACACTGGTTGGCATCATACTCCTATCATACTGTTGCATCATAACATGCAACAAGAGTGGCATTCTTGCAGCCTCCCGTTAAAAGAATACAGGATGGTGAACCTTTATTTTAAGGTCATCTAAGGGTGTTTTTTCACACTAAACACTATGGTTACAAAGGATGAAAATGGCATGTGTGACATTTAAGCCATAGCAAAACCTCCCAAAATCATCACATGACCTCCTCTGCATAAGATCAGCTTTTGCGAACACCCCACGCCTGCTAAGTGCAGGTTCGGAATGAGGCTGAATTGTATTTATCCCCTTTTTTTCAGGTCAATTTTGTTTACTTGCCTCACAAAACTACTTATGCAACCACACTTCCCAAGCAGCATCCCAAAGCCCCTTTTGCATCTGTTACACCCTGTCTGAAGCGTCAGCAGCATGACTGCACTTGTCAAACATCCCCACACATCAACGTGGCATGTTCCATCCGCTGCCAATCTGGTACGTCCAAACTTATTGACACGAATAAGACACATCGGATTGCACGCAGGATCCGTGCATACGTTTTCATCCAGGGCTGACGTTATATTTCATTACGTGACACACTCTCCTTCTGCCCCATTTCTCAATACCCTTGGGCTATCTAGTGCATAAAGAAGTTGCCTAATCAGTGAACAGGATGTGAAACGCAGAGTCTTTAATGGCACAAAAACATCAGACTCCTGCCTGTTTCCCAGTCTGGCTTTGTCATGACTAATTGTGCAAGCGTGTTGCATCAGATGAAATATTCTGGTCTATGTTTAGATTACATTTCAGTTTGGTCTCTTTCCACTGGAGATTAGGAGAGGAAGCAAAGCCCATGGCTTCCCTTGTATGCAGAGATAGGGAGGGGGGTTATAGGAAATTGAGAGTAAATGATTAAAATGGATTATAGCCCTGTGCCTGATAATTGCCCGGACCTGATGTACAAACACACTGACACCATTTTCCTTTGGGTATAGAAAGTGTGAGGGATGAGGTAGTGGATGGATCGGAAGTGATAAAGATTAAGTAAACACAATAAAAGTCAGATATCAGGGGCTTTCAGATAAAGGCAGGTGAAAAAACACAGGAAACGTTCAATCTTTGACTTACACAAACCAAATGATGCTTAGTCTTATTGCTGTCCTTTTTGCTGTGTTTGCTTTCCCTTAAGCTCCACCAAGCTAACTTGAGTTTGCAAATGACATCACAAAAGAAATGAAGACACAACAGTTTCCAAATGCAAAAAATAACAATTTTTGGAATGCCATAGGTTTATTTCAAAATCTGCTCTGTGCTATACCCGTCAACACGTCAGAGTCAGAGCCAGAGATTATTTGTCTGTCATCAGTCAATGTATTCACCTGAGACATTTAAAGAGCATTACACAAATGGCTGAAATCCATCCATTAAATTGTCTAATAGTATTGGGGTAAAATAAAGCAAAAATCAATGTAATTCTCCGTTTTTTAACTTTTAATTTAGACTGAAAAACGCCCTATTGACATCCACTTATGGCTCAAGTAAACAGTCACATTGCTAAGACAAAATATTAAATAAGTGTTCTCAAGACTTTGGCTTATGCTGTATGATAATAAACCCTGCTCCTCATATCTTTATAGACAACTTTAGACAAGAGATATCTTTACAACATGGCTAAATGCCTAGTCACATCAAAAAGGGGCAAGGTGAAATTAATATGCACGTCTTGGTGGTGAAGAGAGAAAATAACAGACAGTTATCAAGCTTGCATGCTCGTAAGCTTAGCTCAGCCACTATGGAGACAATAAGTTCACATTTAGAAGGAGTATTAGTTCCATCGACTTCTGTCTCTTGCGTCTGCAAGCCATTTCCCTTTTCTGGAGTTTATACACTGTCAGAGGAGGTTAAATAAAAGTAAAACAGCTAACAAGTTACAAAAGCTTCCTCCATTTTGGACTCTCTGGCTCTCCATCCCCTCAAAAGTCAGCATGGTTAAATTGCTATGGGTCAACAATGCAAAATTGCAGGTCAAATTTCATCCAAGCTGAATTTGGTGGATTAACCTTCAGCAAATACACAAATTCCTGAAACTGAACTGAATTTGCTGCAAAACCGCTGATGTGACCAGGCCTTAAACAGGTCGCTGTACTCTGACTGAATGCTAACAGAGCAAGAGGCTCTAATGTGTGCACTCTTATCATGACTAAATGCTGCTCGCTAATGAGCACTAATTAGGTAGCATTAGCAAAAATCAAACATTCATTAAATTATCTGTCAGACCATGCTGCCACTGCTTCGCTTTGGTTGGACTGCACTTCTCAAAGAGCACTTGTTGATGGTATGTTTTACAGAGCTGGTAATCAACATCTTATCCATTAAGTAGCCTATTCACTGGGCTGAACCAGTGTTTAGGGAAGCATGTAAATCAGATTGGCTTTCGAAAGCTGACATCTGTAAAAAGCAGAGCCACGGCCAATTTTCCCCAGCCGACAGACTTGTTGACTGTCCGCACATCGTTCATGTTTCCTGGTTGCTTGATTTTAAAGGAAATGAAACACTTAGTGACTGCTGGCCGTGACAAATGCTATTTTAAATACGTAGTGACACACTGGTTTAACGAGAACTGGTTTGGCGACTAACTAAGTGACGCCACACAGCAATCCTCAAAAGATATGACTTTGCCTTGTGTTGAGATGAACATCATTGTTCAAAGAACTGACACATTTAAAAGCTCCTTTGCTCATGATTATGGCAACCTAAGAACCTCTCTGCAACTGCAACCCACTAAGCTCCCTCCAGATTCCCTGTGATTTACACCAAAGCCAATTACTGATATGTTAAACTGGTCCGGTGTTGACCTACGCAGAGCGACACGCGTCGACGCCTAACCCTAAACCACACGGCCCCCAGCCAGCCATCCGGCCAGTGGGGTGGAAAGGATATAATCAAAGGAGGCCAGGAGGACGCTGACATCTGGGAGTCTTTGTGCTGTAGGCCTAATTAGATGCCCGGGAGAAGGGGGGAGGCACGGTGTGTGTCTATGTGTGTGTGCAATGTGGAGGTTGTTTTAGGTGGGAGGTGTGTGGAGGGAGGGAGGAGGGGGCTCTCTTTTTTAACATCTGCTCCAGGAACAAGGGAGGACCCAGATGAGGTCACAGAGCCCCAGACAGCTCCAAACTACAACAGGGATAATGTGAGGGGATAACAGCCTAATGATAACACTTAAACCCATTGAGAGATCGCTGTACTGTGAACAGACTGTGAGCCTCATGGATAAATGGTAATAATAAGCCCAGATTGTCCATGAATATGGATTGTCATGGCTGAGATTTGATACTGTTCCTTTGTAAGCTGAGAAGAATTAGGCAGCTGTGCATTTATTGCAATCACCAGCGTTTCACTGGCACCATTATCTGATTTTTTTCTAAGGCTGTAGCCGGAATAATCCTATACATACAGTAAAGCTGCTGAAGAAACACTGTTGCTCCACCCTCTGGCTTTTGACTCTGTATTACGGAGTCTGCACTCTGCCACGATTGACAGCACTGCCCTTTGTACCCAATACAGTCAGGCATTCACCCACGCATATTCTCATTTCACACCGTGCAAAGAGTCGCCACAAGTAACAAATATTTGTCACGGTTAAGTTCAAACACAGCTATCAGGAGGGTGAAGTGTGTGGCTTGAACTTTGCCCCTTTCGCTCATGAAACAAAACCCTTTAATTTGAGAATGACTGCACTGGAATTTGCAATAAAATAATAATTTACTGCATTTGCCTTTCTCCTTGCGAATTGATTTAGTCACTGGTTGTGCGCTGCACTATACGATAAATGATGGGGCAAATAAATCGGAGCAAATATCTAAATGGCCATCTGAAGGAGAGGAATGAAGGAGGGAGAGCCAAAAACTTAAGAGAAGGGAATTCCAGATGTGCATTTTGCATGAGTTTTCAATTAGCACTCAAAACAAAAAAACAAAGAAAAAGGAAAGCCTCTTAGCCAAATAGGGACTCGGACCTCTATGATCGATACCCCACCTCCCCAAAAGAAAGCAATGCCAGGGAGTGCCATGAGCTGAAAAAGGATGGTGGGGGAGGGATTGGACATTGATTGGTGCACCCCTTTGCCCCAGGAACCAATTCATTTAGTCTCCAATGCCCTGTGCCTGCCTTGAACGAGGGGGGGGGAGACTGAAACGGGGTCAGCGCAGCGACATCCCCCACCATACAGAGCCCAGTTCTCTCTTTTATTTCTCTTCTGAATGATTCCTCCTGGAAAAAGGATGATTATACGTTCGAGTCTCGCTTTTAATTTCCCTGCTACACGGGGGCGAGAGTGGGAGGGCTGGGGTTGGGGGTGCTATTACTTTCCATTCATTGAGGGGGGAATTGACGCATGCAAGTGTCTGATGTGGGGTTTAATGTGCAGAGGGACAGAGGTCCATCTGCATTCTAGCGGCACAGATGGCCTATGCTGATCGGATGTTTTGAGTCCCTCTGCTGGCCAGTCTGTCTGATCCTGCCTCTGCATGTGTCCCGGTACAGTTGGCACGACCAACTGTAGCCTGGCACAGCCTAACATGGAATTACACTGCCTCGAACAATAAGCCTTATTGTACAGTGGTATGTTGTTGTTTTTATACGGTCAGCAAACCAGTCATTAAGCTGCATGTCTTCTTCTGAATTTTTCCAGTGTGTGCTCATGGCTGCTGCCACAGTGCATCAGTGTTAAAACCATCCTGGCAATCATAACAAGTTTGGCTTTTAAGTATTTATCACATGGGTGTGAAAATGAGAGGCTTACGTCGAGGCCAACAGGTCGATTTAACAGAAAGAAAGGGAGGATCCATATCAACGCCATACTCGCTCATGAAACCGTGATAATGTTCTTGTTGGAGAGTTTTAAAACAATATATACTGTATGTCACATTAATCAAGGCAAGGCAGAACACGTTCACACCTTTATCGCTGCGCTGCATGAGCTTGTGTGTCTTTCAGGCATTTGAACCACATCATTAACGTAAGTATGGACTTGTAACAGCCACGTTATTAAAGTAAAAACAGAAGATTTGTCTGCACAACTGAGTGTAGACTGAGGACAGCCTATATATTGCCGAATAAAAAAACCTATGTCCTTCGATCACAATGAGAATGAGTACAGAATTGTTGACGGTGGCTTAGAGATGTGTGCAGAAAAACAGGGATAGGGATGATTATTTTCATTATTCATTTTTCTATTTTTCAATAAATCGATTGGTCTTAACAGTATCCAAATTAACATCTTTAAATTGCTTGTCTTCACAAAATCCCCAAAGTATTTAAATTCAATTTACCATCATTCAAAGCAGAGAAAAGCAGCAAATTGTAGATGTTTAGAAGCTTTAATTTGCTGCCAATCGACATACTATCGCGAAAAGGCCTGACGTTAAGTTTGATCCTTTATATTTAATTTGTATGAACAAATGGAGCTCCTCATTATGTTTTTACAGTCACAAAGCTGTGAGACATGCTGGAGGACCATGAGGCATTTGTAACTCATTTGGCGTTCACAATATGCAGACAGATATGTGACACCTAGTCCTGCATTTTTAAATGCCTATACTTTTATCACCAGATGCTCCAGTTCTGTCTTCTTACCGTTCTCCGCAGAGAGACTGTTTTGTTTTTTTTTGGAAGTGATACATGCGACAGAATTTGCATATGGCCCTCTCAGCCTTGCTGACTCTTTGAAGAGTGTATTATCAATATTTGACTTAGCCTACTTGTTCAATAAAGCTTGTCAAACATGACTGATGCTCCATCCAATCAGCAGGCAGAGGCCCGCCTGAGGAGACCGAACAACCTGGTTCTCAGATGTTATACTACACAAACACCAAAATTACTTCCGAACCAAAATGATGTCAAACTAGATAAAGGGAAACAATCCGCTAACAAGAAAATGTGTTTTCTCATACACTTTTAACGATAAAGATTCTGCCAGAACTTGTCTGAGCAGCTTTAAATCTTGTTTGGTCAGCAGTACTTAGCGGGCGATACAATGTAAAGAGCAGGCAGGGGTTGCAGATCTAGTGGGAGGAAAAAAGAAAAACAATGAATGCAATGTTGTCATCCTGTTCATGACGGGCGTCCCTGCAATTCCCAGTGCTTATCCCACCAGATGCGTAGGATGCTTTAATATACATCCTGGGGAAAAAAAGCCTACTGAGCTTCCTGTTGAGGGACCCTCTGCAACCCAGCGTGCTTCAGCCGACAGCGTGACTCTCTGCTGAACTCTCTCATGATAGCGGTTCAGGTAGAAAAAAAGCCAGAAAAATATACTCCAAAAAGGCCCAGGGGTGATGCACCAAGCCAAGAGAGGGCAGAAGATTTTTCCGACTGTTATCAAAATACACAACTGTGCCCCCCCCCACTCTGGTATGTGAACATCATGCGATGGGCAGCTCACTGAAAAACTGAACACATGCTGCTGACAGCTTGAGGAACAACAGTGTGTTTTGTGCGCGTTTATCTCTCTCCGAATGTTTCCCTGCATGTGTTCTCTCAGGAAGGTTCCGCAGACATGAGCTTCCAAAGCTAATCGTCGGCAGCATGTGAAAAACACGCTTTGCTGTGCATCATTTTCCTCCGTTTAAAAGTCAACAATTAAGGGTGTTTTCGCCTGTTAAATAGGTTTTTTTTCTGATAAAGAAGGTGGTTTTCATTGTGATGAACATGATTTGCTTACATAGTCTAGCGTTATATGTGTAACACTGGAAATCTGTAATTTGTAATCTTTAAGTTGTGATTTCCAGCAACAAGCTAATAAGCTACGCTGCTGCGTTTAGGGTGTGAAGGGATAATTAGGACCACGAGCTAGCCAACATTAATTAAGCATTATATGCATAATTAAACATTAATTAATTATTTGAAAATGATTTTCTCAATATTATTTTGTTATCTTGAAGTAAATGAACCCAGCTAACGATCTGTCAGTGGCTACACATTTCGCTAGGAAAGCTAGATAATGTTGATATACTTTTTTCGTTTGTCATTTTGTAAATTATAAGTAGAGCTTCCTACTAGCTACTTAGCTGTGTGGCTACATCTCTTTGGGTCTAAAGTTATAGCTAACATAATTTATTTTCCTTTGAATTGATTCCGTGTTTTAACAGTGCTATAGAAATAACATTAAACATGCCTTGCATAAACTCTGAAAGTCAGAACGCAGGGCTAAAGTTAGGCTTGCAAAAACATATGAAGCCACACTGATACTGTTACCAGGGAAACCACCAATATATGTTGCTTTACTTTATTAAAACAAATCTACGTTGTCAAGATGAACTCAAACTATACACATGAATTAAACTGCTCAACTTTTGCACAACTTTTTTCAACTCAACCGAATTTGCATTGATTTCCACCCGTCCCATCATGCTGTGCACGCACACACGTTTGCTCACTTCTCACAGACCATGAATGAAGGTGAAGCAGTCCAGCTTCCCATAATGTCAGAACACAAACAAGCAGGAATCCAAACTTACTCTGCGCCGGCCGGATCCTCTCCACTCAACAGGTTTGCAGCCAGCTCTGTAGTCCCCAGACTCTCAGAGGTGTTTTGGCTAGGAAGACAACCTGATGATGTGGAATTTCCTTTGATGGCAGCTGAAAACATGCTGTCATAAATTCCTCTGGACGTGTTGCAGGGGGAAGCCGCGCGCAAACACACACTCTCAAACACACTATCTGTGCTGCCAGTGCTGGAAGTCTGCAGCAATACCCAGTAAGACTTGTAAATAGAAGGGTGGTGGTGGTGGTGGAGGAGGGAGTCAGGGAGGCGGGGTGGGGCGGGAGGATAAGGAGAGTGAGGAGAAGTTCCACATTACATCACCAGCAGCTGTTGACAGGCCTGTGTTTATTAACTAACTGCCAGGGCTGGAGGAGTCACACCACATGCCTGTGACTCGAGACAAGAGACAAGACAAGGCTCACTTGCGTCTCAAACACTCGGATGACGGACACGCAGCTAGGTGCAACAATTTGTGGATGCATGCTCTTTTTTTGTTTGTTTTGGTAAACACACACAAAAGAAAAATGCTTCCGTGCTTGGAATCTCTCAGTCGGGAGACTGTCCAAGTTTCTTTCTTAGCATCAAAATTCAATTTTGGCTATTTCTCTGGTCTGATGGCGTTACCTGTCATCTGTTTGCACTGGCTGCGAGACTTGCTGACTAGACTAGAAGAGCTGTTTTCCTGACTCAGACAGCGCTAACTGTAATGGTATTACTGCAAAGTGAGAGCTGCTGCTGATGCATTCTTCAAGTGTCTCGGCTTGGCAGAGTCCCCAGCCTCTTAGCTCAGCCTGTATTTCCCTCCCTCCCCTTCTCTGTCTCTCTTTCCTTTCTTGCCTTCTCATTTAGATGGAGGCACATGACTCTCAGCTTCACTGCCAAGTTGACTTCTTTATGCCACCAGCGCTCTGCTGCTTTTCATTGGCCCCTCCTTAGTAAACACACACGGCATTCCTCGCTGCCACCCATCCTCGTAGGCCACGAGGTGCAAAGATGTCGAGTCGACCATATCCCAGATGTCGTATTTAGTTTTCATTTTTGCAAAGTGCTTTTTCTTAAAATAAACTCTGAATTCCATGTTTTTAGCCTGATGCCTGGGTGTCAGAGCCCTGCAGCTATAGGCTAGCAGCGGCAGCCCACCGTTTGACATCCCTAACCACTGCGAACAAATGCTCCGCTTCAGCCCGTCTCTGGTGCATTCCTTGTGGTCTCAAATGCAATCATTTCACCCGTGATTCCATTCTGTTGTCGCATTCTTCCTCTCTAAACTCGCTGCATTGCAACATTGTTCGCTCACAGAGACAGAAAGAGACGGGAGTGGGCTGACGACATTGCAAGACCATGGGCCCGTGAAGAGCTGGGAGACAGAAGATGTCATAAATTGCACTGAAAAATCCTTTCTAAATATTATATGAGCGGTTTGGAAGCTAGGCAAACAGCCAGACAAAACAATGGAACGTGATCCCAGCTCGTCCGCGGACATTCAATCCAACGTAAATGTCAGGAGATAATCAGATAAAAAGCAGCATTGTATTATGCTGATTGGCATCAAATGTTATGAAAGAAAAGGGTAATAATATGGGAAGACTGACCATGTCATTTTCAGTTAACATGTGGTAATGGCAATCTTTGATTTCTTAATTGGAAGCTTATGATGTATTCTTTTGATCTAATAGAAAAGAGCAAATGTCCTGAATCAAAGGACACAAAATTTAGAAAAGGACACAGCTTGTCATGCAGAAACTTTCAATTTTCATGGTAAATAATGTTGATGTATAGCTGTATAAGAAAAACTCAGCTGCAAAGACAGTTACAGTTTTGATTTTTGGTCCCAGTGACATTGTAAATGTCCTGGTGCAGTTTGCTGTACAGCGTGAACACTTTTTGTGTTTCTTATTTTAAAAAAATCGCCCTATCCTTCCTAAATCACATCCCGTCTCCCATATCTTCCTCCTCCACTCGCTCCGATATGCTCTTATCTTGAAGTGAGGAAATACAAACACTTCTAATCTCTTTAGCTCTCTTTTATGTATTTTTTTTTTATTGTCAAGGAGCTTAACTCATCATTTTGGCTTCACATGAAACCTGTCAGGGCTAGTCGTGGGGCATAAATCTGGTCAGTATTAATGGTATATTTGCACAAACTATGGCCTACAGGCATCTACAGCAAAACCATATTGGTCAAATACTTGCACATACATTGCCCTGAGAGTGCAGCAGGGAGGTGGAACATACATCTAGACCTGCGGGCCCATCCGGATCCATTCCAGGCATGAGGTTCAACTCTTTCATTGTCACAGGCCAGAGCCCTGCAGGAGCACTAGGGATACGATTGGTGTTGGAGCAGCGGAGAGAGAAAAGCCATACTGTATGTTCTGCAGCAGTTCAGAGAGGATACATGGAGACGGGTCAAGAGCGCATGCATGCAACGACCTCCGGAGCTCCAGTTCAGCAGCCATACGCTATGGGGAAGAAATTGTCACGCCTCCTTTTTTTTTTCCTCCCCACTAGCATAAATATTATAGTATACATGTAATTGTGAATTTACTACATCTGTGCGGAGTGCTAGGCTTTGCAACCTACCTCTGGTACGTCTCTCATGAACTGGCAAAAGTGGCAAAAACAAAATCATTTAAACGCATCTTAGTAAGATATTGAAATTTCGAAGGGCATGTATAGCGAGACTTTCATGAAAACACACTAGGAAGCACTTAAGCACAAGCAGACTCATAAATGGATAAACACCCATTTCAGTATCACCCCGTCTTCTTCCACATGTGTTAGTCTGCTTTCTCATTCAACCACAACGCCTCCCTTTGGACTGCTAGCTGCGATCGCGGTTAAGACCAGAGCGGTCATAAAGCAGTCAACTCTGCGGCTTGCTGCAATACTTACAGCTCCTTCGGTGTACCTGCTTTATGGAAAGCCCTCCGGCACGCATTGTCTCCTATCAGGAGGACATTTTGAATGAGACTACCGCGAACACCAGACGGTCCCGACGGACTAGATTTGCTGCAACGCTGTCGAGATGGAACATAGATGGAAATTTATAAGGAAAGCAAATCTGACCTTCGCTTTTGACATGAAACTCGTTAAAGTCTGCTGATATAGTTCTGTGCATCATGTGGATTGAGCTAATAATAATGTGGCCCAGGGCTAATTTGCATATCCAAATGCTGGAAAACCCATTGAATTTGATCAGACTGCAAAATCATCATTTTTACGCCGGCTGGCTCCAATCCCCCACGTGAATATCGCCAAGGAGCATGAAGTGGCCATGTTTCCGATGTCGGAATGCCACATCAATGTTATTTGCAGCTGCACTGGGAGCCCGCCGATGTCCCCTTTCACATCAGCGGCCCAAGAAAGCATCTTTATATGCATGTAAGCGTGGACTCAAGAGAGACGAGCACACTACATACGGTAAAGGTTTCATCTTCCACAAATCAGAGAGAATTGTGGAATTTGTGCTGATGCCAGCTACTTTTGAGTCCACAGGAGGTCAAGCTAAGGAGATTTAGATGAACCAAGATGAAATGCAGAATAGAAAAAAGGGAGGAGACATTATCCGGCTTTGAGTTTGTCAGCCCTTTGTCTAGTCAGGGATATATTGCAGTGATAAATTGTGGCTACTCTCCTGATGCTGTTTTGTAGATTCACGTTATGGCCGATTTATATTTAATATAAGTGCCTTCTTTTTAGCAGCAAACAAGGCTGGGCATCCTGCCAAGTCTTTACTGTACAAGCTGACTTAAGTTCATTGAATTATGGTCAATGATTTCCTGACGTGGACTGCGCTCCATTTGTCTCGCCTCTGTCCATTCCCCAAGGAGGCGAGTATCTTATGGCTGTCTCATGCAACCCCCCCCCCCAACCCCTGAGGTAAGAGGATGGGAGAGTCAAACAAATAGGCCTTGTCCCCCCCGTGTTTGTATGCAGTGCCACGGCCAGGCCTCCTGCCAAGTTCTCCTCCTCTTCCCCCCAGACTGCAAAATCAAAAGACGAAGCCCGAGCAACCATCGCCACCGATGCCTTTACCCTCCACCCTCGCTCCCCTTGCACCCTCCTGTTTCTCTTTTTCTCTCCTCAGAGCCCTGGCAAACACAAAAGGAGGCAGGGAGGCAGAGCCTGGGTACACGTCCCCCCTTGAACGTGCCCAGATTAGGCCGAGGCGATGATGAAGACGACCGGGAAGAGGTGAAGGACGAGGAGGGGGGATTTGAGGAGAGGAGTAGGAGTGGCCGTTATTTCACGGACAAGACTCCGTGCCCTCTGCTATTGAGCCAACGCCAGCTGGGACGAGGTGTGGCATCCTTCGCTTTCTCTCGTTTGGTTTTCTCTCCATCTCTTATGTTTTCAATGAGAGCATTGTGTGAGCCGGAGGAAGGATACGAGGTCCCATTTGGCTGTCATTGACATGTAAAAAGAGCGTGGCGGTGACAGCTGACGAGATCAGTGGCCTGTAATTAGCTGAGGATGTAGGATAGACTCTCACCCCTCCGTGTCAAACACACCCGCATTATCCACATGAAGATAGCTAAAAATACGTACAGTATAAACACGATGCCAAACTGCCAAGACTTGCTTGCCTGCAGGTAATATTATGTGTTATCTATTAGCCTATGTGTGAAGTTTCACACTGATGCAAAGCCTCTCTTGGCGTTATGAATCTAAAGGCGTGAACCATGTGGTCTGGCCCAGGGTGGCCCACATATAAAAAATAAATAAAATCAAATGGAGTGCTCAGGGGAGACGTTTGGACGCACAACTGAGACATTCATCCATGGGGGACACAGGTGTGATAAGCCGGCTGTGAATAATAGCTCAGTCTCATCACACCTCATAAATCACATCCACACTGAATGTGGACTGTGCTGAGGAGCATCTTAACATGTATTGTTGGGGAGATATCATCCAGAAAACACGGGGCTGTAATACATTAAATCCCAGGTTTAGGCACGTTCTTATAAGTAGAACATACTTACAGGTGGATTTTTGGTCTTCATACACAATGTCAAACAGCAGGAATGATGTGTATCATTGGTCACAATTTTATTACCATATCATGGTAACATCATGACGAGTGACCCCTTTCAAAAACACGTAGTCATTTCATCTGTTGTTAATATAAGAATATGGATTCGAGCAGCTTTAAGAGGTCTGCCTCCATCGTTTGTGGTGATCAGAAAATTGAAAAAGTACATTTAAAAATTCAACAACACGTTTCCAAAGACAGCATTCCAGTTTCTCTGGGAAACTGACCTGTCAACAGCTTCAAGGTGACTATTCCTTCTGTAGAAAGTAGCCACTTTGTAATTTAAGGCCAACACATACTGTATGTCTCCCAAAAACCACAAATTGTTTCATTTGCATATTTTTTCACCCCACTTTTTAAAGTAGAAATTCTCTCTAGCACAGCTTTAAAGAAAAGGTTCAACTCTAAATGTTACCTTTAGTAGAGAGATACATCAAAGACAACATTGACCTGAATCCACGCTGCCACAGTATTATCCTCCGTGGTCCAAAGGGCCTCTTACTGGAGGACGGCGTATGTGTGTGTGTCTGTGGGGTCAAGGATACCAACAGACAAGTTACCGTGGTGATTAAGCTCCTCTTTCAAACTCGGGTCTCATCTGAAGGTGGGCCTAATCTTTGAAACAGAGGATCTGGGCTGATGTCAAACCACCACAAGGGTCTCGGTGTTCGCTCAAAAACCCACCGATGACAGTTGCTGTTAGGGCACGAGAAGTCCGCCGAAGAGGACATCGACCTGCGAGACCCAGCTCTCCCATGGGAACCTGTGGAAGTGCCTCCCTGAGCTTTCCAGGGAGCCCTTTGTTATCCTGGGATGTCCCCCTCAGGATGAATTGATCCTCTGACTTTTTTATGACCAAATACCTGCAAAACTAATAACATTCATATCAGCATCAACTGTATTTCGTGTCTAGCGCTATGGGTGACAAGGTAAAAGAAATTATACTTGCTAAACGTCAGCAAGTCAGCACTTTCATTGTGTTTCTCTGTCTCTCTCTCCGTGTCTTCCTATCCGTGTCTGTCTGTCTGTGTTTTCTCTCTCTGTCTATCGATGGGTGTATATCTGTCTGTGTCTGTCTCTCTGTGTCAGTCTATCTGTGTGTGTCTGTCTTTCCCTGTGTCTGTCTGTCTGCGTCTCTCTCTCTGTGTGTGGAGACTGGATATCGGAGACGTGGTGCTGCGCAGTCTGGATGAACACGGGTCACGTCGAGTGGATGCGGACCGCCTGCTGCTGCTATTGTCGTTATTAGTGTAGCTGTTGTTATTAGTATAGCTGCTGTTGTAAA